>SNVD02001015.1:0-14161 GCA_013180625.2 Boswellia sacra | reverse complement strand
ATAATGCCAAATGAAGGGTAATCGGACATGGTGTATTGGTAACCCTTCTTTACCTATTATTGAAGATGTTTTGCTTGTTAATGTTTTGAAACATGATTTGATTAGCATTAGTCAATTATGTGATAAGGGATATTTTGTTGCTTTTGAGCCTAATAGATGTGTGATTAAGGATGTTAGTAACAATAAGACATTATTTGTTGGTAATAGATGTGGTAACATTTATACAATTAATATTGATGTTAATGATCATGTAGAAAATTGTTTCATTGTTAATCATGATGCTTGGTTATGGCATATAAGATTTGTGATGCTTGTCAATTTGGAAAACAAGTGAGAATTTTTTTTAAACAAAAGAAATTTATTTCAATAAATAAACATCTACGATTACTTCATTTGAATTTTTTTTTGGACCATCAAGAACTTAAAGCCTTGGTAGAAAGTATTATGTTTTTTTTATTGTGGATGATTATTCAAGATTCACTTGGGTGTTATTCTTGAAAACTAAAAATGAGGCCACACAAGCTTTTTCAAAATTTGCAAAAAGAGTCCAAAATAAAAAAGGGTATTCTATTGTGTCCATTATGAGTGATCATGGTGGTGAAGTAGACAATGTTGCATTTGAAAATCTTTGTGATGAAAATGGTTTTGAGCATAATTTTTCCCACCTAGAACTCCACAACAAAATGTTGTTGTTGAGAGGAAAAATAGGATTATCCAAGAAATGGCTAGGACCATGTTACTTGAAAATAATTTTCCAAAATATTTTTGGGTCAAAGCCGTTAATACCGCATGCTTTATAATCAATAGACTCCATATTAGAGCTTTAATAAAGAAAACTCCTTATGAACTTTGGAAAGGAAGAAAACCCAACATTGGATTTTTTAAAGTTTTTGGATGTAAATGTTTTATTTTAAAGACTAAGGATAACCTTGAAAAATTTGATGCAAAAGTCGATGTTGGAATTTTTGTTGGCTACTCCAACCATAGTAAAGCATATAGATTTTTTAACAAAAAGACTCTTACTATTGAAGAATCTATACATGTTGAATTTGATGAAACTAATGTTATTTCTTCAAAGAATTTAGAAGATGATATTGTTGAGGAAGAAAGGCAAATCAAGGAATCAAGACTTGATGAAAAGAGCCAAGATGAATTACAACTTCAACAGAAAAGCTTGAGAAAAGTAATGATCTTCCCAAGAATTCCAAAGGAATTTAGGTATGCAAAAGCTCACTCTAAAAAAAAGAAAAAATCTTTTATATTGGTGAACCATCACAAGGTTATGAGAACTAAGATCTTCTTTTATAAACTTTTGTAATCTTTTGCCATTTGTCTCTCAATTTGAACCAAAAACTTTAAAAAGCCGAAAATGACGAAGTTTGATTTTGGCTATGCAGAGACGAATGAACCAATTTGCAAAGAAATCAAGTTTGGGAATTAGTCCCTAGACCCAAAAATCATTCTATTATAGGCACTAAATGGATTTTTAGAAATAAAGTAGATGAAAATGGCACAATTATTAGAAACAAAGCTAGACTTGTTGCTCAAGGATACAATCAAGAAGAAGGTATTGATTATGAGGAAACTTTTGCACCGTTTGCTAGATTAGAATCCATTAGAATGTTGTGTGCATTTGCATGTTATAAAAATTTTACATTATACCAAATGGATGTCAAAAGTGCATTTTTAAATGGTTACATTATGGAGGAAGTATATGTAGAGCAACCTCTTGGTTTTCAAAATCATGATTTTCCAAACCATGTTTTCAAACTCAAAAAGGAACTTTATGGCTTGAAACAAGCACCAAGAGCATTGTATGATAGATTGCGCAAATTTCTCATTGATCATGGTTTCGAAATGAAACTTGATACTACTCTTTTGTTAAAACAAAATGATGATTTATTAATTGTCAAATCTATTTTATGATATTATTTTTGGTGCTACTAATCTTTCTATGTGTGAAGAATTTTCCAAGTGTATGCAACAAGAATTTGAAATGAAGGCTTATGGGAGAATTAAATTTCTTCTTGGACTTCAAATCAAGCACTATCAATGGATGGGATCCTTCATAACTCAGCTAAATACACAAGAGATCTTCTCAAGAAGTTTGGCATGGATAATTCAAGGATATATAACACACCATGGGTACATTAACCAAGCTTGACAAAGATGAGAAAGGAAAAGATGTTGAGGTAACAAAATATCGAGGTATGATTGGCTCTCTTTTGTATTTAACTGCTAGTAGACCGATATTATGTTTAGTGTGTGTATGTGTGCTAGATTTCAATCTTGTCCAAAGGAATCTCACCTTAAGGCTGTAAAGAGGATATTTTGATATCTTCTTGGTACCATAAATCTAGGTCTTTGGTATCCTAAGTGTGATAATTTTGATCTAATTAGTTATTTCGATGCAGACTTTGCCGGAAGTCTTCTTGATAGAAAGAACACTAGTGGCTTTTGCCATTTTCTAGGACATGCATTAGTCTCATGGTTTAGTAGAAAACAAAATTCTGTTGCCTTATCAACCGTGGACGCTGAGTATATTGCAATAGGAAGTTGTTTGTGCACAAGCATCTTGGATGAAACAATTTTTAAAAGATTATGGTGTGGTATTTGATCAACATTCCCGTCAATGTATAAATCCAGTGGCCATTAACTTTCAAAAAATCCCTATACAACACTCTAGTACTAAGCATATAGAGATTAGACTCATTTATAAGATCATAGTGGGCAAAAGGTAATATTTCTTTAAAATTTGTTCCCATCAATAAAAAATTAGCCGATATTTTTACTAAACCCCTTAGTCAAGATAGATTTTGCATAATTAGAAGAGAATTAGGCATATTAGATATGTCTTAATTTGCTTTAATATGATAATCTTTGAATGGTAGCATATGTTAAGGGGGAGAATATATTTAGGGGGAGTAGTTAATTTGATTACATCTTTTTGATGATAACAAAAGGGGGAGAAATAGTTGGATTGCTTATATTCATAACAAGTGCCATTCTTTTTGCTTATTATTGATTTTTATTTTCATTCTTGATTTTAGATTATATTTTAAAGCAATCAATGGTTTGTCATCATCAAAAAGGGGGAGATTGTTAGCCCTAAGGCTACATGATAATTTTGATGATAACAATACACATTGATTAATTGAGATTTACTAACATGTTTATTTATGTGCAAGAGTAAGATCATTCAAATAATTTTAAAATCAAGAAGAGGCTTTTTAAAATGAAGTGTTGAAGCTAAGGAGAAGACTACATGTTAAAGGCACCAAAGTTTAAGAACAAGGATTGACTTAAGGAATGTGACACATGAGCAATGTTCAATGAATTGGTCATATATATCTCTACAAATATCCAAATGATGTAATTCTTGAGCCTTTGGAAAGCTTACTCAATTTATAACATTTCATATGTTTTAATGAAATTCAAATTTCAAGTGCAAGGTTGTCCAAATCATCATGCAAGTTGAAAGACAAATGGAAGCAGCTGACATGAGCACCGAATACTCCATTGGACATATCTTGAGTTATAAAAATCAAAATGACTTGATTCTTACGGCATTGGAAAGATGACTTAATGAGGAACATTTCATATGTTTTGAAAAAAATTCAAATTTCAAACAGAAGGCCGACATAATTGACATGCAATTCGGTGGACTGACACAAAGAAGAAAAATCAACTCACATGAGCACCGAATGGTGTTTTGGCCATATCTTAAGATAAAGATATCCAATTGCTTTGATTCTTAATGTTTTGGAAAGCTTATTCAAATATGAAGATCTTTTATGTTTTGAAGAAATTCAAATTTCAAACAGAAGGCTGACAGAATTATCATTCAAATCGGTGGACTGACACATGGAGGAAAAATCAAGTCACATGAGCACCGAATGGTGTTTTGGCCATATCTTGAGCTACAGATATCCAAATGACTTGATTCTTGATGCGTTGGAAAGCTTATTCAAATGTGCAGATTTTTATGTTTTGAAGATTTTCAAATTTCAAACGGAACATTGACAAAAATGGCAGACAAATTTACGATTTTTATGGTGGGCAGAAAATTTGGAGATGGTGTCTTCACTTGATTAAGTTCATCCTATTTGCCTATAAAAGGAGCCCTTCTCCCATGCATTCAGTAGAGCAAGAGAATTATTTTATCAAGCAAAAAAGCAAGAGAAATATCAAGTCTAGAGAGCTTTTATATTATTTATCTACTCTTTGAAGAGAGTTATACTTTTGTTGTGAAAATTATCTTTGTTCTTGTATTGTGGTGAGAGTGAGATATTATTGTAAAGGATAATAGTTATCCTTGAGAGAACTCTTGTTGTGTGTTAGCAAGAGTTGAATGAAGTTGCCTTGGTGAGGTTGTTCATCAAGAAGAACTCTTGGTGTGGTGTTATCAAGAGTTGAAAGAAGTTGCCTTGGTGATGTTGTTCATCAAGAAGAACTCTTGGTGTGGTGTTATCAAGAGTTGAAGGAAGTTGCCTTGGTGAGGTTGTTCATCAAGAAGAACTCTTGGTGTGGTGTTATCAAGAGTTTGAAGAAAAAGTCTTGGTAAGGTTGTTCATCAAGCAAGTTGTAACGATTTCTACAACTTAGTGGAAAGCTTAGCTCGTGGAGCTAGGAGCCCGTGGACGTAGGCAAGGTTTGCCGAACCACGTAAATTGAGTTTGCACTCTCTCTATCCCTTTCCTCTTTACATTTACTTGCACTTTTGATTGTTCATCATTATTATTCTTTTGATTGCATCTTTGATAAATTCTAATTTCATCTTCTTCACCTTTATTCTCAAATAAAGAGTGAACTAATTTTTGATCTTTCAAGAAAAGTTTTCTAAATCCGTTTTGATAAATAAAAACCCAATTCACCCCTCCTCTTGGGTTGCCATACCTGGGTCAACAAGTTGTTCATTTTACACACATTTCCATTTTTAATCTTTTTTAAGCATGTGAGGTGGTTATCCAATTAATGGTAATTGTATATTCATACAAAGAAAGAGGGAGGAGAATATATTACATTTATGTCAAACATAGGGGAGGGGCAAGAGGATTACATTGATTGTTCTTCAACAATAAATTCTATTTCTAACACTTCATATATTCATTCATTCATCCACATAAATCATACATTCAAATATCAAATATAAATAATCAATTCGAGACTTAATAGATAATGAATTCTTCACCACGATATGCGAGTCTATTCAATGTCTATTAAGCTTCTTCAAGCGTATACTTATACATTGATTCATTATAAGTAATAGTCCCTCACCATCAATGTGAGTCTACCATCACTTCATGACATCATCCTAATCATGTTTCTAATCATAATATATCCACACATTCATTTATATCAATTAATCAAAATACAAAGCCATAATCTAGAATCATGGCACTTCAACCTAGATTTGATAATTTTATCATGGTAATTCTGCCTAAGCATGGCAATTCTAGCTTATTCATAGTGATTATGATAAATCATAGCATTTCTAGCCTAATCATATCAATCATGATCAAAGATGGCTATTCTAACCTAATTCAAGCAATCAAGGGGTAAATATGGTAATTTTAACATATTTTATGCTATTTCCTAGCATGCTTCAAAACAATCATAAGTTCTATTTTGAGCATGATTCTAATCATGTGCTCTTAAGCATGATTTTAGACATGTGCTCCTAAGCACAATTCTAAGCATTCACAAAGAAATAAAATCCCTATCCATGTTTCTAAATAAGGAAAGGAAAGATGATCTACCTTGATATGCATTTCCACCTTGCAAACCCAATAAAGGATTAAACAATTCTATAAAATGCTGAACATGCTTCTAAGCATCAAATTAAATCCTAAACATGCTTATTCAAAGCATAAATAAACCTTAACATGCTTTAATTCTGAGCAAGAAAAATAAAGAAGAAAATATGAGAGAGAAGAGAAAACTAGTCTCAGGACGTACCCTTTTTGGGTTTAGAGCTACATAAAACGTCCGAAAAATATTAGACTAGAAATGACTCCTTGGAATTCTCATGAGTGTGTCCTAGAGGGAGAGGGAGAGGGAGAGGGAGGGGGGGAGAGAGAGAGAGAGAAAGAGAGGATTTTTGGATGTCTTGAAAAGTGTGGCCAAGGTGTGCATATATAAGCTTTTCTTGGAGTGAAAAAGTGATAAAAAACTAATGTGGGATTCGGATGACCAGTGTCGATGAACAGTGCCTGGGTGAACAGTGCCACTCTATATGAACAATGTCGTCAAGGAGCAGTCCACTCTAAGTCATCTGTGTTCAATCAATCATAACTTTTTGTACAAAACTCAGATTTATAATTTGTTTTTTACAAAAACTAGACATCTATAGCTTCGCAACGGTATATGACTCGCTATTTAATTCTTTGTAGGTATAACTTTGTCAAAAAAATTTCCTTTCAAAGGCTCTCTTCAGGCATTTCATATTGCTTAACACACGTCCATGTTTCAGAATCGAGCCCAAAAATCAAGTGTCTATAATAACCATACTCTTTTAGTTAATCACAAACATTATAAGTAAATAAGACTTATCACAACTCAAGCTAAACTCATACAGCTTGCACAAAAATGTTGCTGGCTAAATGTAAGAAACTTTTAATTATAAATAACTTGTGACACAAACTTTCCTTCTTGAACAAGAATTCTTCAAGATCTTTCCTAATAATCAATATCCTATAAATCTTACACATATAGGAGAGGTAAATCACGTTAGAATATTGAGTAAATCAACAAAATATATATACATTCCTAAAATGAGATAAAATCAAAACTTTCCTAATGTAAATCCAGTTAAGTTACAAATAATTGAATCAATTCAAAATAAGATAGTAAAATAAAAAATTACAAGATTTGTTTTCTCTCAAAATGCCAACACATCATTGCCACATAGGTTGACTAGGACACATGGCAGTCCATGTGGCATTATTATAACAATCTCCCCCTTTTGGCATTTTGTGAGCTCAAAGTAAAATAACCTGCATAAAATCAGTTAGTAATAACATGACTTTAAAGGGAAACAAATCAAAACTGCATTAAAGCAGTTACAAAATTGTCCTGCAAAAGAACTCTGGTCAGTTAGCCTCAGCAAGTTCATACAAACCAAGCCAAAACAAATAATCAACTAAGTTCAAAACAACAAAATAAAATAGACAATATCTTCTCCCACTAAGTTTGTTCTTCTCCCCCTCAACATAAAACATTACAATGTAAAAGTTTCATCAGCATATTAGCAAAAGCAAACCAGCAGAAAGCAAAACAGCAACCAACCCAAATTCTACCTATGGCCTACTCCCCTATTTTTCTTCACAAAGTGCCAAAAAGCACTATTTTTGGTGTCGAGAAGACCTTCTGGGTATGAATCTTGGCTTGAGGAAACCACCCCTTGTCCTTGGCCTCTGTCTTGTTAAAGGTTGAAGAGAACGGAGTAGACTGCTTAGAGGGAGTGGCTGTCACTATAGCTAGAGTTTCAGTTATTTCCTTAGCTTGTTGAGCTACAACCTCTGGTGGAAGAAAGGACATATGCAACAATGAAGCAGCAGCAACAGCTAGTGGAGAAACATCTTTTTCAGCTGAAGGGGAGGAGGAATGACGAGATACTGTAGTTGAATGAGTTAGAGATAGAACTTGTTTAGTTACAGGTTGAGAGCTTGGTGTAATAATATCAGCTGCAAGAAGGTCAGTTGGAAAAATTGGAGGCATAATGTGTAACAGGAATAGGAGTAGGTGGTGGTGATTCAACTAGTGCAGGAGCTGTGATTGTGATAGTTGCAATTGCAAAAACTAGAACTGGAGTGTCTACAACTGGAATTTTAGCATTAGTTTCAGGAATGACTGGTGATTCTTGCTGTGTGGCTAAGTGAAAAAAATTACTAGAAGTTCTTGATGTGGTGAGACAGCAGGGGAATGGCCTATGTGAACTCCAGAGATGGAAGGACCTACAGTGGCTGGAGCTTATCTCGTTGAAAAGAAACCTACAAAATGCTTAAACAAAAATTCATAATGAGGTCATACTTTTGCATCATTTTCTTTTTGCTGCTCCATAAGTTTCTATTGGTTTACCAAAATTTGCTGTTGTTACTGCAAAGTTTGTCTATCACTCTTGTTGTTGTTGTTGCTGCAAAATTGAAGCAAGAGTGATAGACAAACTTTGCAGGGTATCCTGCACATAAGGATTGCTTAATGGTTATCCTAGCCCTTTTTGAAGTAGGTTCAACTTCCTCTCCTTCTTATTCTTCATCAACTTCAGGATCAATTTCAGGATCCTCCTCATTATCCTCTCTTTGCTAACCCCTTGCTCTTTTCGTGAAACCATAAGTGATAGAGGCTCTAAAGGTTCTATAACATCATTAGCTTCACGTTCAATGCCATTTTTCATCAAAATTCTCATTAGAAGACAAGGAAAATACAACGTTTGAGAATGGTTCTTGGTAGCAGCAACTATGTAATCATAAATCCACATTCCCAAATTAATACTTCTATTCTTACCTAAACAATACAGAAACTTAACTATGTCAAAACTGATGGCAGTTGAATGAGAAGTTGGGGTCCAGTTGTATCTAGCAATCTTGTTCAAAATTCTATACCTAAGCAACAATTAAGATTGTGTAATCTGTTCTTAGCCCTTCATGGTATAGCCAGCCAATTCGTTCCATACAACATTCTTTGTGATTTTCAAAGAGTAGATATCATGATCAACACCCCTAGGTATCTCTAGAAAATCATCGATAACATTCAGAGAAAAGTGAACATCTTTTCCTTTATAATAAACTAGATGATATCTAACATATGAAGCATCATTAATATCATCTACCACATTAGCATAGAACTCTCTAATTAAAGGATCAATAGGGAGTTGAAATTGAGTTATCAATTTACTCCACTACTTGTCCTAAAGCAAAGCATCAAGAGAGTATGTGGCAAACGTTTCTACCTTGACAAATCATTCCTTCCACAGCTCCCTTTCTACAATGTAGTCATCATGTCATTCCTTGATTTCTTTAGAGGCAAACTTACCTTCAATGGGATTGAATCCTTGAAGAACATCAAACTGATTCATATGCATGTCGAAATCTTGACTTCTGGCTGGATCATCATGATCAGAAGATTGTGTTTCTTCTTCATTCTGAGTTTTTGATGTAACATGATTAGCGGTTGACCCTTGTTCTTGCTGCTATGAAGGATCTCTTCTTCTTGAGTTTCATGGTGAGTAAGCAATGACTGCTCTGGTGGAGGTTCCTATGACGGTGACTATGAAGGAGAATCATGCAAGGCAGATTCCATCGTTCTTGATTGAGATCGAAGTTTTGGTGCCATTTGAGTGAATTGCAACTACAATATAAACGAACCCTAGCAGAGAAGGTTTAGTCCAATTCGAATAAGGAAAGAAATGGGATAAGCTTGGAAATAAAAGCTTATGTTCTTTAAATAAAGAATCCTAACAAAATTAGGGTAACACAATTTCAAAACTCCCCCTCAAAATATGATTTTGATTTTCAAAATATTTCTCGAGAAACTAAATAAAAAAAACTTAGGCATTTGATAAATCAAATGAAATGGTTGAATGTTGTTAAGTCCCGCCACTTTTAACAATATTTCAATTTCAAACCTGTTTGTTGATGTGTCAACCTTGTACACATGTAACTCAGCCAATTAAGTATACAACTAAGTCAGACAAAAAATAAAATAATAATCATACATAATATAACTGTACTTGTTATATGTACTTGTTATCTAAGTTGTGACTAAAACATCCTGAGATCATGTAATTAATAGAGCATTTTTAGAGCTGCATATATATTCAATAAATTAAACTTAGACTTCTGCATTATCACACAAATCAAATTTCAATCAAGTGGTCAATCTCAACATATCTCTGAAATACACAGAAATTAATCTCAATTGAAATTAAACACAAATACAGTGGCTTTCACACATGTATGGTGGTGGCCTTTTTCATGTTGAATGGGCAATCTAAGCATATTTCTAGATACACATGAATTGCTTTCAATAGATGGCTTTCAGTTAACACATACAAGCAGCCCTTTTTGTGTTTGCAATAAAATTTTATCAAATAAAAACAACAATAAATAGCACTAAATTTAAATGCTAACAGCTAAAAAATGCAAAGTTAAAAGAAAATTCATGATGTTTTAGATATCTTATATGTGACTGAGGCAGTGTTCCTTCATGTAACTGACACACACCAATAGCCTTTCTTAACTTTCAAATCTTGATGAGTCTAATATCTTGGTAAATAAATCAGCTAATTGGTTTTTAATAGAAGTATTAGAGACATTGAGTTTTTTTGAAGCTCGGTGATGAAATGAAGATGAATGTTGAGCAAAAAAATGACCAAAGTGCCCTTGAGGGCCAAAAGCGAAGGGTGAGAAGAAGTTGGTGAAGAGCCTCAAAAATCGAAATGTGACTTGGAAAAATCACATAAATTAATCCAGGAGGAATCTGATGATGAGTCATATACTATTACGAAGCTACTGATGTCTAGTTTTTCTAAAAATTTATGGATCACAAATCGGAGTTGAATTCTAGAAGTTATGCATGATCGAATGAATAAAGGTCTAAAGGGACTACATCGAAGAATGATGAAAAAGGAAAGGGCTGAAGGGATATTGACCAGCCGACCATCAAATAGCCACTTGACTATCTAAGACAGCCGCCCGACCATTTGATAACTGCCTAATTGTTGGCTAATGGCCGACCAACTGTTAGATAGCTGCCTGGCCATTTGGAGATGGCCGCCTGGCCCTTTGTGGCTTATTTCAAAAATTAGCCTTAAAAACTTCCTTTTTCATCTTCACCCCTTTCCTATATAAATCCCCCCTCCTCTCACTTTGCAATACACACTGATTGTTGAATATAATCATCTTTCTCCCTCTTGAAGACACGCTTGAGAATTCGAGAAGTCTTTTCTAATATAAATATTTTTCAGGCATTTTATTGCTCTAAACCAAGAAAGGGTACGCCTTAAGAGCAGAATTCTCTCCCCCTCCCATTTTCTCTTTTATTTTTCTTGCTTGGAAGAAGTATGTTTAGGGGGTTATTATGAATTGTTCTAACCAATTTTTTTTGCAAGATGGATAAGCGTGTCAAGGTAAGTCCGCAATCCCCACTTTATTAGAAACATGCTTAGGAATTTACTTTCTTTGCGAATGCATAGAATCATGACTAGGAGGACATTTTTAGAATCATGCTTAAGAGCACATGATTAGAATCATATTAGGAAAATTTACTTGCTTTGATGAACGCTAGAAAATAGCATAAAAGAGTTACTAATTACCATTTTACCCTTGAATGCTATGATTGATGATTGTTTGAATTATGCTAGAATATGCCATGAATGCCATGTTTTAGGCTAGAAATGCCATGACAATTGATAAGAATTACGTTAGAATAGCTATAGGTAGAATTGCTATGATAGAATTTATCAAAATCTAGGCTAGAATGCCATGATATTAGATTATGGCTTTGTTTGGGTTATAATTTGTTTATTTATGAATTGATGAACACTTAAATATGCATGTTTAATAAGAGTTTAATTTATCATATTGCATTAATAGTATCATTAAATTCCTCAACTTAAGCATATTTGTAGCATTTGCATCTTTGGAATTAATTCCTCTTAATTTTGGTTTTGTTACAGGTTCGGTAAAATGGGCATAACTCTCTATTTATAGATCAGAATGGTGCAATTATTAATGTTTTGGAAAGCTGATTCAATTGTCTACAAGATTACATTTCACAAGCATCATCAAATTCGGGGTCTTAGCGGACCAAAATTGGGCTTGAAATGAACCCATCTACAGTCTCAACCCAGTCTGACCAGGCCTCAGTATTTGGATCGTATCTCTCAAAATACGTATCCAAATTGTGCAAATCAATATGTTCTAGAAATCTGAGAGAAATATCTACAACTTTCATGAAGACATGTGATTAAAATTCTCAATATTTCAATGTCAAAATTGATGGTCAAAGTCGGTGCCTAATGATCAATTGTCAAAGATATTTACAACTAATATTTGACAATTATGCCCTTGTAATTTGACAAGTTTGCCCCTGGATGTATCTATAAATAGAGGTGCCTTGTGACCCATTAGGGCATATTGGCCTTGGCTGGATCATTTTGGCTTTGACTAGGATCTTGTATTGTGTTTTGTGTGTTTATGTTATTAATGAATTTTCTTTTTCTTGCATTTTATTTTCTTTTTATTATAATGTTCTTCTACTTTCTCTTTTGCTAAGGTGAAAGGGTGAAACCCTTGATATGAGAATAAGGATTCTCTAACCCTTAATATGTGCTTAATAATCTTAATCTTATAATGTTTATTCAATATGATTTATATTTAATTTCTTAATCAATCTTGACACCACTCGGAAAGTGGAGGTCTTGATCCATTGTCGACAATCCTTGGCACATCAAATGCTTGGATCCTTTCTAGATGATGTATGGTTCTTCCTTACCGACACGAATCTATTTAGGAACCTTGATTTGTTGTAGACATATGATGATTGGCACATTGGATGCTTGAACCTATTTACGAGAAGTGGTACAAATATTGGTAATGAAACAAATATAATTCATATAACTAAAATGGGTTAATTATCCTTATTTGAAATATCAAGGGCGGATCCCCTAACCTTAGCCTTCATTATTATTGTGTTAATCCTCTTGTATTTTAATTATTCTATTGTTTATGAACTTTTTATTTTATTTACTATGGTAGGTTCTATCACCTTATGAAATTGTTCTTTAATTTACTATGGTTGGTTATACCACCTATTTCCATGAATGGTTTTACCTCCTCTTGCTTTTTGTTTTATATTTGAATGGTCGGTAATACCGCTTACCATCTTACAATACTTGTTGATATTATCATGTCACCTCTTTGAATCATCCATATCACATTTGTTTAGCTTATAATTTGTAACGCTTAAATTCCCTTCCTCGTGGATCGACCCCGGTCTCACCGGGTTTTATTACTTCGACACTCCTATACTTGGGAGACACTCCTTGTTCGGATGTGTCAAGTTTTTGGCGCCGTTGCCGGGGAAGGTAAAAATTGGCGTGCAAAATTGTAAGTATTCCCTTTTTCTCATCTTAGATCTAAATTTTTATTTTTTTTTTGTGTATTCATCTTTTGCTCTCTTTTCTTCTCTCTTTCTTGCATGAAAATTTGGTCACGAACATCTAGTGGTAGACTTGTTAGAAAAACATCATCTTCCTTAGAAAACATGGCCGACAATCATGAGGAAATATTCACGGATGAAGGGGACAACCGTTCGCAACAAAATGATCAAAACCAATGAAGAACCCTCAAAGACTACATGAATCCGGTAAGGACTAGTGCACCATCTTGTGTAGTTTTTCCTCCAGATTCAATCCATTTCAATTTCAAACCAAGTTTTGTTTGACTTCTACCCACTTTTCATGGCCTTGACATGGAGAACCCATATTCGCACTTGAAACTCTTTGAAGAGGTAGGTAGCTCCTACACTGACCCAAATTGTAGCATAAACACCATTAGATTAAAGCTTTTTCCTTTTTCTTTAAAAGATAAAGCTAGAACATGGCTACAAAATTTGAGGTCGAATTCCATCAGTTCATGGGATGAGATGAAACAACAATTCTTGAAAAAAATTTTTCCTACCCATAGAACAAATTCTCTTAAAAGACAAATTTCTGATTTCTCTCAAAAACAAGGGGAAACCCTTTACCAATGTTGGGATAGGTATAAAGAACTACTTTATACCTGTCCTCACCATGGGTTTGAAACTTGGAGAATAGTTGCACACTTCTATGAAGGGTTAACACCTCAAGATAGGCAACTAGTGGAAAAATGTGTAATGGAGAATTTAAAGGAAGATAAGACCCTGAGGAAGCACTTGAATTCTATATTCATTGGCCAATAAAAAGTGCACAAATTGGGACACTGCTGGCACCTATAAGGTACCAGGCAAGGCCCCAACCTCGACATCCAATAGAGGCATTTACAACCTTAGGGAAGACCATGACCTTAAGCCAAATTTGCATCCCTAGCTAGAAAAGTCGAGGCTTTAGAGATGAAAAAGAGTGGTCAATTGAAATCTATTCAAGAAAATGTTTGTAA
Organism: Boswellia sacra; assembly: GCA_013180625.2. NCBI lineage: Eukaryota > Viridiplantae > Streptophyta > Magnoliopsida > Sapindales > Burseraceae > Boswellia > Boswellia sacra. The sequence goes on along the minus strand of SNVD02001015.1, from coordinate 20 downwards.
CATTTGTGATGACAATGACC
>SNVD02001012.1:0-13905 GCA_013180625.2 Boswellia sacra | reverse complement strand
CATTCAACAATTACTCAATTACAAAATTACACATCCAACAATAATAAATTAAACAATTATGTTCATTCCCACATCAAGTTCATATTCGTGCTCCCCTTGGATCCGTATACAAAACGGACCATTCAAGGTCTAACACATCAAGTTTAGATTTGTGTTCCTCTTGGATCCGTATACAGAATGGCCCATCCAAGGTCCAACACATCCTATTATTATATTCGTGTTTCCCTTGGATCCGTATACAGAATGGTCCATCCAAGGTCCAACACTAATAATTTCATATCCGTATTCTCCTTGGATCCGTATATAGAACGGCCCATCCAATGTCTAATGCATACATTTACAACCCTTTAATATAATTTCTACTATAAATCTCAAGAAAATACAATTTTTATGAAAATCCAGGACTTTTTTGAAGTGGGCAGTCTATTTGGGTAAATTCTAGAATTTTGCTCGACACTCGAACTTGACCATGCACGTCGAGTCGTGCATGCAGTGTGTGACACTGCACACTCGATGCTAGACACATCACAACCGACACTTAAAACATACCACTCGACACCTGACAAGCAAGTGTCGAGTGGTGTCGAGTGAAAAGTCAGAAGCTGCATGCAGACATGTGAACCTGTTCCATTAAGTTGGTTACACCATTTCCTTTCCAGATTTTGACCCCTAACTTCAAAAATTCACCAAAAATCCATTTTAACTCTAAATTCAACGAAATCAACGGCTACTTAAAGCTTCATATGTCTATTTTCCTAAACAAATTAAAAATCATACAATTCTCAATCTAGAAAAATGCATCAGCTCAAGCAACACAAGACGGTCACATGAACTACAACTCCCTTCAAAACCATCTCTACTTCACTTCATCAACACTTAGTTTTCACACACAATTCCTCATTCAAACCACAAACAATCAACTTAGAATAAGTAGTTTCACTTATAGTTCATCATCCAAGCAACAAAAAAATCAATTTAGAATAGATCATGTGCATAACAAACCAATATCAATTAAACAATAAAATACATGACATGAGGTACGTATAGTTTTAGAAAACTCCTACTTGTATTCCAAGTTTATGCACTTCTTTAAAATTTTTCCTCTCTTTTCTTCCCTCTCTCTCTTCTTCTCCTTCTTCTCTTTTTCTCCCTTGTAACCGTGAAACTCCATTCTCTTCTTTTTCCTTCTTTTCTCTAATTCTAGAAAAATCCTCTCTTCCCTCAATATAAGGCCCTAGCTCATGGGCCTAAATCCACTCATTTTCCTAATTTACTAATCCTTAACATAATTTCTAAATTTTAAAATATATAAATGCATACATATTAATTTTTTTTGGTGACTCTACATGTGTCACTTCAGGGACTCGTGTCACTTCAGAGGCTCGTGTCTCTTTTGGGACATTTAACTCTTCAAGAGCAGATGTGGAATTCGATTTCCTTTTTTGAGGAATAGCATCTTTAAATCCAACTGGTCTGCCACGCTTTTGGAGGACAATAGGTAATTTATTTGATGACACTTGAGTAAATGGCTTAGGAGGTATTATAATCCTTCCTGAAAAATTAGCTGTTGGTATATGGGATTTTGTCACCCTTGCTACGTTTGTGAATGCATCAGGCAATTCACTAGCAACCATTTGCAGATGGATTACCCTTTGCACTTCATTTTCATGTTGAGTGGTGCGTGGATCCATATGAGATAGATTTGATACATTCCAAGATAATTCATGCCTAACTTTAGGAGGCATTATCTTATTCGCTAGAGATGGGAAGATTGTCTCATCAAAACGATAATCTACAAATCGTGCGGTAAAAAGTTCATCAATTAAAGGTTCAAGATATCTAATAATTGATTGGGAATCAAAACCAACATAAATACCTAACTTGCGGTGAGGACCCATTTTGGTGCGTTGTGAAGGTTTAATTGGTACTTACATCATTTAATCAAATATTCTCAAATGAGATATATTAGGTTGATAACCAAGAACAAGTTGAGAAGGAGAGTATTGGTGATAAGTAGTAAGTCGTAGGCGAATTAATGTCGCGGCATGTAAGACAGTATGACCCCAAGTAGAAATAGGTAATTTTGTACGTAATAATAACGTACGAGCAATTACCTGAATTTGCTTGATTAATGATTCTGCTAATCCATTTTGAGTATGTACATGTGGAACTGGGTGCTCAACATCAATCCCAACTGATATGTAATAATCATCAAATGTCTACGATGTAAACTCTTCAGCATTGTCCAGTCGTATTGACTTGATCGGATAGTTTGGGAATTGTACCTGTAACATGATAATCTGTGCCATCAACCTAGCAAAAGTGACATTAGAGGCAGATAATAAGCAAACTCAATTAGGACCATAAAATAATGAAATGGTCCACTCGATGGATAAATAGGTCCACATATATACTCTTGAATTCTTTGTAAAAATGATGGGGATTCAAAACTGATTTTAGAATGAGATGGTCTCATCATTAATTTTTCTGGTGAACAAGGAACACCAGTATTTTCATTACACAAAAGAATCTTTAGGTTCTTTAATGGATGTCCATAAGAATTTTTAATGATCCTACGCATCATAGTGGATCCTGAATGTCCAAGACAGTCATGCCAAAGCATGAAAACCTTTGGGGTAGAAAACTTTTGGTTTATGATCGAATAGGCTTCAATTATTTTGATGACAGTATAATATATTTCAGAAGATAAAGCTAGAAGCTTTTATAAGACTTGGTTCTGACTGGAGACATTATAATTAATACAAAAAAGTTTTGTATTATTCTCATTTGTAATTTCAATATGATATCCGTTATTTCTTATGTCTCTAAAAATAAGTAGATTTCTTCTAGATCTACTATAATATAAAGCATTGTGGATCAATAATTTGGTTCCACTTTCTAATAGGATCATGGCTCATCTGGAGCCTTCTGTCAGGTTAGTAGGTCCTGAGATGGTATTTACCTTTGCTTTAATTAATGTTAAGTTCAGAAAATATTTCTTACTTTGAAGAATAGTGTGTGTGGTTACACTGTCAATTAAACAAATGTCCTCACCATTTGTTCTTGAAAACGACATCATGTTCTTCAAAGCCATATCCTTTCACTGAAGAAAGTACATTATATAACATAACATAAAACATGGAAATACATAAAATATAACATAGATAAAAAGAAACAAAGTAAAGCAACAAATATTAAAGCGTAAGTGGTATGGACATTTCTATCACCAATTAAGTGATCAATCATTCCATCTGTATCTGCAAAGAAATTTGAAACATCAAGGTGAATTAGATCAATAGGATTTGAGTGATCAGCAAAATTTGTTTCAGCTGTTTTTTTCTTTTCCTTTAATAGAGGCTTGATAAATTTCTACCAAATGTTTGGCTATACGACAAGTACGTGACCAATGCCCTTGCATGCCAGATCTATGACAAGCATTTTCATATTTCTTGGTAGATTTATTTTGTGAATTTCTACCTTGAAACTCTTCGCCTCATAATTTTCCCACTTCTGGTGGCATATTTAGCATTTCTCTGCCCCACGATTTATGACCACCATGACGGTATCCATTTATATGGCCCCATCCTCTTTCTTGATTTCGTCCATGGCTATTAAAATTATTGACATTCACTTTAAGAAATGGTTGTAAGCTAGCAGGACGTGAATAGTGATTTTTCATCAAGAGCTCATTATGTTGTTCAACAAGGAGGAGACATGAAATCAGTTATGAATATTTTTTGAAACAATGCTCTCGATACTGCTGCTGCAGGAGCACATTCGAGGCATGGAAAGTAGATAAAGTTTTGTTTATCAGATCATTTTTAGATATTTTTTCACCATATAGTTTCAATTATGAAATAATGGTGTAAAACGCAGAATTGTATTCAGAAATTGATTTGAAATCTTGAAATCTCAATTGATCAAATGCACGTTTTGCCATAGGGAGAAATACATCTCTTTGGTAGTCAAATCTTTCTTTTAGACTTTTCCAGAACACTATCAGGTCCTTAAACAAATGGTGGCACATAGAATTCATTGCCATAGCCTTTTCTTGTGGAGTTGCTTGATTGCCTTCCATTATAGTATGCTCTAAATTTTTTGCACACAAATGAGATTGAACATTTGTGGCACATATAAGATAACCTTTTATTTCTATGGTCAAGGCAACAAATTCCAGGTTTTTCAAGTTTGACATTTTTGTGAAACTTGTGGTTCACTTAATAATTTCAGAACTTCAGGTTCTTTATTTTGCTTCCACTTGCAAACTTCAAGTTTGCAATGATCACTATATAATAATGTGAAATAAAGCAAATAAACACAAAGTAGGGAAATAATATAACAAGAAATTAAGTATGATAAATATAAACTAGTTGAAATTATAAAGCATCATTAGTTTCTGATGTGGAGGTTCCAAATAAATGGTAATCACAGAGCATACTTCTAAATGACAACTAAATAATTTTAATTTAATGTAGAAGTAGAAAATATACCTACTGCAAGTCGTGCTGATAACATTTTGTGAAATTAAAAAAATATAAAATGTTAGATGGTTAGTGTGTAAGCGTGCAAATGAAGGAAATGTAAACATGTGGGATGCCTAATATTATAGGGAGATAAGTGAAAGAGCTCAAAAAATGAGGGAGGAAGTGAGAAATAGGAGAAATGCTCCAAGCCGTATATTTCATTCATCCAAGAGAGGCTTTATATACAAGTCTCCAACTTACCCTTTAAATAAAATATACATCTAATAATTTGGCGGGGATTTTCATTAAATGCAAAAAGGGAAAAAAATGTGATTAAGGTGGATGGAAGTAAAATGTGTTAAATGGAGTGGGGAAGATCCACTCATTACACAAAAATTGTTATATTATCTATCTTATTTATTCTATTTATTTTTGAATTTACTCTGTCAACCTATCAAATCAAATAAACTTGTATAAATGAATTTGAATAATTTTTTTTGAGTGAATAAATTTCCTTTCTATTATTATAAATGAATTTGCTCAGAAGAGAAGTTAGTATTGTTTTTCTTCTTTAAAAATTGCATAAATAAATTTATGTAAGATATTCTTGAGATGTTTGGTTTACTATAAGAATTTAAATGTGTAGTATTACTCTAATTTAACAGTTCAAGATTAGCTTTTTGATATCATATATAAATTAGCAGTGTTAAACTTATAACTTATATACAACTCAAATTCTATAATCTGATGTGACAGTCTGTATGACAAAATTTACTGGAAAAAGAAAAAATATAAAAGAATGACGAAAATTACATCTTCAATAGGATTTTGCCATGCAGATTATCACATCAGACTATAACATTAAGATTGTATAAATGTTGTAAGTCTAGTATTATTGTATATAAATTACTTGCATGCAACATGTAGAAACAAGATGAAGAAACTTTAAAACTTGTTCTACTCATCATGCAGTGAACTAGTTAAGTTATCTCTTCTCTTCTTTTTATATGTCCATAATTAAAGAAGCATCTCAAGTAATTAATACAAGTATATAATTAATTTTGAATTGTTTGAGGATTTCTATCGCAACTTTTTTCAGTTTGCTAGTAATAGCAAACCTTATATATGTATGCACATGCATTTCAAACGATTGGCCAAACTAACACACCTATATTCACAAGTTTCTCCTATAAATGATATTATACATAAACTATGCAAATAGATATTTTTATACAAATGAATCTGATCATATTATATATATAATTGTTATATTATCCATATTACAATATTTATTTTTTAAATTCACTATTCCAATCATATCATTTTATATATATAAATGAATTTGTAAAAAATATTTGCAAGTAAATATTATTATTCTTCTACAAAATTTACACAAATAAATAAATTAGTATAAAAAGTTTATAGCAAATATTATTGCAGTGGCCAAAAAATTATAAGCTCTTGATGAGCAACTCTATATATATCAACCTTTTAGCGCCTTCTTTCGAAAGAACTTTTGCCAATTTCTATGGATGTGATGGATTGAAACATGAGACAAAAAAATTGATAATTTAAGGATGTTGTTGATTGAAACATGGCATAAAAAAAAAGACAATTTTAAGGATGTGTTTGGTTGAAGCATAAGACATGGTTTTCTTATGAAATTAAGTTAAAACTTGAGAATAGTTTTAAGTATTTTATATTGCCATATTATCTATCTTATTTATCGCATTTATTTTTCAAATTCACTATTCCAATCATATAGATCAATTTGTAGCGAATATTATTCTTATCCTTTTAGAATAGTCTGATGTGAGATATGACTTATAGGAAACAAATACATTCACTTTATATTTTAAATCAAATCTCGTCTAAAAATATACTTTACAATTTAATATAACATTATTGCAATTGCATTGAAGAAAAGTTATAGTAGCACAATTTAGTGCTGCATACAAACCGTTTTCTAATCGTTGACCAAACTAATACACCTGGATTCACAAGTTTCTCTTATAAATAATATTATACAAAAACTACATATATAAAAAAATATATACAAATAAATGTGTCTATGTTATATAATTTAGCTTATAATTTACTTTACTAATTTTTCAAAATTATCATTCGAATTGTATCAAATCATAAGTATATATGGTTCGTATAAATAAATTTGAATGAAGAATTTGTATATAGATTTTTTTCTATTACAAACAGAGTTGTGTCAAAGGATTTGTAAGCAAATATTATTATTCTTTTTTCAAACTTTCGTTAACAAATTTGTAGCCAGTATTATTTTTATCCTTTTAGAATTTCAGTAGCCACAAAATATCTGTTTCTAAGCCACTATATATCATGCAGACTCTTTTTATGCAGTGACCTTTTCTGGATACCATTATTCCATATCAACGTTTGCCAACAAAGAACTCCTCTCAAAGAGTCCCGCATTTTAGCGGCTAAGCATCGCTTCATGGTGTCGGGGCACCGAAGCTAGACCCATGAGCCTTTCATCTATTCTTATTCGATCACAAGCTTTCAAAATAGAAAACAACTCATATTGAGTTTAGGGATAATTAGGCTCGAACTAATGACTTCCACCACATCAAGGTGATTTGCACATTTAGATGCTACAACCATACTATCAAGAGGATTTGCTACAAAATGTATCTACCTAACAATAGATCCTTTAGACTCAACATCAACTATACTCTAACCCTAGCTTTCAACATTTGCAATTTCTCAAGTAGTCATGGAAAGAACCAAATCTAATTGGTCTAATCTACCATAAGACATACTCCTCGTTTGTGTTCCCTTAAGTCTCGAAAGAGGCTTTGATACAGTATTTTGGTCGTAAACACTCGACGGGATGAAAGCCCCGTTCATAATGACAACTCCGATGAGGATAAGAGAAGTTGATTCCAATGGGGATACCAAATTCTAATATCTCATGGTATAATGAGTCCTTGCATCACTACACTTTTGTATATAATGAGCACTAACTACCTAAACTAATAGTGTGACATTGGTATGAGAAGTCATTGGCTCCATTCGACCCCTAGACGACTCATGTTGGTGTCACTTCCTTTGAGCACATAACATTGATTTGGTTTCGTGTAGTTTGTCAATCGTTTCGATCCTCATCCTCATTTATTTTCCTTTCAAAACCCTTAATTCCACACTTATCTTTCTGCACTTTTTTCTCTAGAGACTCCATCCTTGGCGATGGCCTCAATTTCTTGCTCACCCACTATACGGTTTACACCATCAAACCCCTATTTAAAACAAATGATGCCTATATTATCATATTATGCTTTGTTTATTAAATATAGCTTTATTTTGTAGCATGGTTCAGTGCATACTACTAGAGTACATAAAATTGGAATTGAAATTTGTGCTCAAACAATTACCAACTCTTTCGATAGTGCACATCCATGACAAGGAATTGAAAAGTGTGCTTGAAAAGGCAAGCATGATAGTCAGAAATAGATGCGTAATTTCAAGGGAAGTAGATTTGTGGTCTTATGCAAGATAGGATATATGCTAAGATTTCAATTTGAATTGTTTATACAACAGCAGTTATTGAGAAACAATGATGAATAACAGTGGATACCGACTTAATAGTTCCATTAGATCCCTGTTGCTGCAAAGCAAAAAACCAATCATAAACGAAAGTTTACATGGGTTAGACCTTGTTAAATTGAATAAGCTTCCTAACAGCCATAATAGAAAGTTTTCTAAAAAATTAATATTAGGTCTTCTTAATCTTTAGATGTTTGATTACAAATCATTAATTTTATTACATATTTCCCTAACTAGATGTCATATCTGGTATATATTTGATAATTTTTATAAACTTTTTAGTTTATAACAATTAATATCATTGGTATAAAGAACCAACCATTGCACAATAAGTGTTAAAATTCAAATAATATTATCCTGTTGTATTTTAGGAGATGAGGATAGCTGATAAGTCTGATCATCATCAAACTAGTTGTTATTCCAATTTGAATTTATATTTGAATTTGTAAATTAGTTGTAGATAGGGAGTGATTTTAGTTAGACAGATAGTAAAATTTAATTGCTTGTAATTAATTTGAGATGTAAAAGAGTTTCTTTGTTATTCAAGAATCTTAACAATTGAAGCTCTATTTTTTTCATGGTATCAGAGCAGAAATTTTGATATGATCTATCAAAAATTCTTGTTCTTGAGGCCCTTCATTTTTCATTCCAATCATCCTTGCAAATTCCAATTAACTAGAAAACTCAAACATGGTTGGAAAATACAAAGCAACAAAGGATTTGGCAAATGAAATAGATCATGTTCATCTTCACTCTTCAGATCATCCAGGGGCAAACTTAGCCACCAAAGCATTGAATGGTGACAACTATGCCACTTGGAGTCGATCTATGTCCATAGCCCTGAGTGCTAAAAACAAGACTTGGTTTATTGACGGTTCGATTATGAAGCCAACACAAACTGATGAGAAATTTGCATTATGGAACGATGCAATGACATGGTCCTGTCTTGGATATTGAATTTGATAGATCCAAGTCTAGAAGATACTATTATTTATATTGAATCAGCAGCTAAGGTTTGGAATGATCTAAAAGAGAGATTTTCTCAAAATAATGCTCCAAGGATTTTTCAGATTGAACAAGATATTGCCTCTCTACAACAAGAAACCCTTTCTGTTGCTATATATTATTCAATGTTAAAAGGGCTATAGGATGAATTGGCATCCTACAATGATCTCCTTGCTTGTACCTATGGAGCTCTGAAGAAGGTAGATGAGAAAAAGGAACAGAGCAAACTTATGCAATTCTTAATGCGATTACATGATTCCTGTTTGGTAGTTATGGGACAAATCCTCTCAATGCAGCCTCTTCCCACTATTAGGAAAGTCTGTTCGATGGTCTTTCAATAAGGGAAGCAGCGAGATCTTACCATCTTGTGAGATATTCATGCAGTAGCAGTAAAAAATTCCTTATCTAGCGAAACGTCCTAGAACACTAAAGGAAAACTTTATTGTAGTCATTGTCAAGGTAAAAATCACATTGTTGATTGTTGCTACCACTTATATGGCTTTCTAATTGGACATAGGTCTCGTAAAAGCAATGAAAGACAAAGTCCCTTTGTCAAGTTGAATTGTACCTCTCAGGATGGTCCACAAGATAAGAACAAACCTAATTTTACTCCAGAACAATACCTTCCAGGTTTAACTCTAGAACAATACCAATAGATCTTGGCCCTCCTAATAAGAGTAATGGTGAGCCTAAAGCAAATGTGGCAGGCCAGACCCTACATATATGTTCATTCTTTTGTAAAAGTAAAAAACAAACAAAAGATTGGATCTTAGATAGTGGCACAACAGATCATATAACCTTCTCTAGAGATATATTATATGATACGCCTTTCCTTTCCACTGTTAGTCTTCCAAATAGCCACAAGACTAAGATAAACTCCATAGGATCCATTTAACTAAACACAAATTTAACCATTAAAAATGTTTATCATGTGCCTTCTTTCAACATTAATTCATTATCCATCTGTAAAATAACCAAGGATCTAAATTGTTTTGGTACCTTTTATCCTGACTTTTGTATCTTATAAGACTTGGCAACGAAGAAGATGATTGGTTTGGGGAGAATGCATGATGGTCTGTATCACTTCCCAGCTTAGTCACATAAGAAAATAAATGTTTAGGTGAATGAAGCTATTGGATCAACTAATATCTGGCATCAAAGGCTTGGTCACCAATCTATTTCACCTATGAAGCATTTAAATTCTTCTTTTCCAAATATAGTTCATGATTTCAATAAAGTTTGTGATGTTTGCCATTTAGCCAAACAAACAAGATTACCTTTTGGAATGAGTTCTATTTGTACCAAAAAACTATTGCCTTTTGGAATAAGTTCTATTTGTACTAAAAAAACCCTTCGATTTAATTCATTATGACATTTGGGGAGCTTTTCGAGTAACATCTCTTATAAGAATGTCTTATTTTCTCGCGTGGATGTTTATTCTAGGCATACCTGGGTTTATCCTATGAAATTCAAATCTGAAACACAAAACATTCTCTTTTTTTTTTTTTTTTTTTTTGTATGTAAACACTTAATTCAATACAGTCAAAAGAATTAGGGTGGACAATGGGTTAGAATTTTCTTCCATGAAAGATTTTTTTCTTGAACAGGGAGTCTTGTTTGAACATAGTTATACCCGCACACCACAACAAAATGGTATTCTGGAAAGAAAGCACAGACACATTCTAAATGTTGCTAGGGCCCTTAGATTTCAAGCCAACTCACCTTTCCAGTTTTGGTGGGAAAGTGTCATGCATGCAGTTCACCGAATTAATAGGACACCAACTTCACTCTTGTTGAAAAAAACACCTTTTGAAGTCTTATATAATAAACCACCCAATTTAATGCATCTGAAAGTTTTTGGATGCCTTTGCTTTGCAACGACTCTCTTGGCAAAGCACAAATTGGATCAAAGGGCAAGGAGATGTATTTTTGTTGGATCTCCTATTGCACAAAAGGCATATAAAGTCTATGATCTTGATTCAAAAAAGCTTTTCACTAGTAGAGACATAATATTTCATGAAATAATATTTCCTTATACGAAACCTCAATTAAATCAAGAATCCTCAACTTCTGTGTTACCACAACCCTTTGACCATAGCCATGATCTTTTAAGATACCAGCGCAATGAATTTAGTCCCTCTGAAATTATATCTGATACTCGTGAAAGACCTACACCAAACTCAAAAGAAATACCAAACAATCAGGCTGATGTTATAGAAACAGGCTGATGTTATAGAAACAATTGATCCACCAGTCTTGAAAGGATAAAAAAGATTAAAAAAAACCTTCAGCTTGGTTGCAAGTTTTTAAGTGTTCATAGGCCATTGTGTCTTCTGCTCCATCAATTACTTCTTCCAAGCCACGATCAAGTAAAGGTACAAGGTATCCTTTATCCAACTTTGTTTCATATGACAAAATCCTTACCTCTCACAAAATTCTTATTACCTCATTATCTGCTACTTTAGAACCTGTAACTTATGTTTGAGCAAGCCAGGACCCAAATCGGAGAGCGCCATGGATCTTGAAATCAAAGCATTGGAGGATAATGGCACTTGGTCTTACACAGTCCTACCACCAGGGAAGAAACCGATTGGTTGTAACGGGGTATACAAGATCAAGTATAACTCAAATAAACCCATAGAGCGTTACAAGGCACGCTTAGTAGCAAAGGGGTATACACAGGTTGAGGGTTTTGACTACAAGGAGACGTTTGCACCAGTAGGAAAACTTACTAGTCTCAGGTGCCTTCTTTCAGTAGCAACTGCATGTGGTTGGTCCTTACATCAAATGGACGTACAAAATGCCTTCTTATATGGAGAATTACAAGAAGAAGTTTGTATGTTACCTCCACTAGGATATAGTCGATAAGGGCAAACACATAACAAAGTTGTTTGTCGAATGCAAAAATACCTATACAGACTCAAACAAGTTTATGAAACTGGTATGCTAAATTTTCCACAGCCATTTGTAAGGCAGGGTTTGTACAATCTCTTATAGACTACTCACTTTTTACAAAGCACACCAACAAATCTTTCACGACTGTTCTTATATATGTAGACGACATGGTGATAGCAAGAGATGATGAAGAAGAAATCATTAATCTCAAATAGTTTCTTAGCACTCAATTTAAGATCAAAGACCTTTGAAAATTGAAATATTTCCTAGGCATTGAAGTTGCAAATGCAAAAAGAGGAACTGTAATCTCACAAAGAAAATACATACTAGACATATTAGATGAAATGGGCCTTCTCGGAGCAACCCCAATGAGCTTTCCTATGGAACAAAACCTTAAGTTGACTTCTACAGAAGGTGAGCTACTTAATAATCCAGCACAATATAAAATATTAATTGGAAAGTTGATTTATTTGACCATTACTAGACCAGATATTCAATTTTCTCTCAATTTGCTCAACCAGTTCATGAACGAACGAAGAAAACCAAATTTAAGTGCAGCAATAAGAGTTCTCAAGTATTTGAAAGGAAGTTCAGGTCAGGGCTTATATTTTTCCAAGGCAAAATAACATGAAATTGACAACATATTGTGATGCTGACTGGGGAAGTTGCTCGACAACTAGAAGATCAGTCACAAGATATTGTGTTTTCCTAGGAGGAGCACTAGTCTCATGGAAGACCAAGAAACAAACAACAGTTTCAAGATCTTCAGCAAAAGTCGAATATAGAGCCATGGCAATCGTGACTTGTGAATTGATGTGGTTGAGGTTTTTATTCAAAGATCTTAGAGTCAATTTATCAGATCCTGCAATTCTTCATTGTGACAATCAAGCTGCACTACACATTGCAGCAAATCCAATGTTTCATGAGTGTAAAAAGCACATAAAGATGGATTGTCATGTTTTTAGAGAAAAAATTCAAAGATGTTACTTAGTCACTGCTTATGTCTCTACAAAAAACCAGGCTACCAACATTTTCACCAAAGCATTGGGACGAGAGAGTTTCAAAGGACTCGTAAGCAAGTTATGAACCATTGACATTCATGTTCCAACTTGAGGGGGAGTGTAAAAATTCAAATAATATTATCCTGCTTTATTTTAGGAGATGAGGATAGCTGACAAGTCTGATCATCATCAAACTAGTTGTTATTCCATTTTGAATTTATATTTGAATTTGTAAATTACTTTTAGATAGGGAGTGATTTTAGTTAGACAGATTGTATAAATACAATCCCTTGTAATCAATTTGAGATGTAGAAGAGTTTCTTTGTCATCCGAGAACCTTAATAATCGAAGCTCTGTTTTTTTCAATATGTTGCATATAGTTATAGCTTTATAATCTTCTTAGGTCTAAGAATCAGAGAAATAAGAATGATTCCATGAAATTAAACTAACAAAAATGAACACCACGCTTTGTGCATATATAGCAGAATCAGATTCTAAATCTACAGAGAAATCAATTCATGGCCCGAAGTCCTTGATAAACATACCAGTCAAAACCTCCAACCTCATAGCCTTTATACCAAAAATATCCCATGGAAGAAGTGACGAAACAAAATTAACAAAATAAAAATCCTACTACAGAATGATATTAAAAGAAAGCAAGACAATTTGATCAGATGAAAATTCTTTGTAGTAGCACATCCCCAACTGGTTAGCAGGAATGTTCGGTTTGAGCTTTATGAATCTGTGACCGTTAGATCACTATGGCAAATTTTTATAAGAAAGTGATGCTAAATGCCCTGGCACTATTGAGTTAAAGGAGCCCCATTTTTAATATTTTCTTAATTGCAAATGTATTTAAATTAAAATTACCTAAAAACCAGTTATATTTATATGGATATTAACTTTTTTTTTTTGGAAAAGTTACTTAGTAATATAAATCCAAAAAAATTAAAATGTACAAAAAT
>SNVD02001011.1:0-14030 GCA_013180625.2 Boswellia sacra | reverse complement strand
TCATCCAATTACAGCATTGAAGTTATCAACCATAGATAACAACAAGCTCTGTTATCCCAATCTTTTCCTTACTTTGTTGTTAAATAAAATAGGCTCTTTACTTAATCTCTATCCATTAAAAAACCTAGAACAAGCTCTCTAAATTTAATTCAATGGATGCATTATGAAAAGAAAGACAGGTTGATCTAAGCAAAAAACACACAAGCTCGGATTATTTAACTTAGGTTATATTCTCCAATTGCAATCTCTGATCACAATTTTGCTAATAATGATTAGAAATTTAAGACAATTACGGATCAAGATTTCTAGTCTAGCAATAGACAATATCCAGATTATATTCAGTTGGCCACCCAAATACAATCCAGGAAGCAATCATAAGCATTAAACATGGGAAAATAACAAGCAACATCAATTTAGAGATGGATAAACAATTCCTTACACAATCAACTTACAAAAAACCAATCAGGGCTTTGAAATCACCCGCAACCCAACTCAGATTCAGTTACACATGTTTAAGAAGTGTAAATACAATACCAATATGGGAGGAGACATTCCAGAAAATGAAAAGGCAGGGAAAAACTTAGCAAATTTGATGTAATTTCTTTTGGATTGTAGTCTGCTCTTCCAAGCTTCCTTTTCTCCTTCAAGAACTCCAAGAGATGCAGGATTCCAGAGCTGCAGCCTCCACCAACGTTCTCCCCTCTTCAAGTTATCAAAATAAAACCCAAAATGTGTTAAATACTCGCTATAGTCAATGGGCCTACAGTGTCCCGTATTATACATGCCTACAGTGATGTGTGGAAATTACATTTCAAACTTCTCACACTGTTTTGATTACAACTTTCGGTACACTGCATGCGATTCATAACCGTAAATCTTCCAAAAAGTAGACTTTGAGAGCTTTTCAACGGTATATGATAGATATGTCATCGGGTTCATTGTATATCAATACAATTAAATCCGAGAAGATGGTTGACTAGCAGAGGTGAAAATGAAGGGGTTTACTCCATTTTTGTGCAAGTTGCTCCAAAACTCCTACAAACATCAAAACCACACAAAAACATAAAAATACCAAGGAATATAGCAAAGAAACATGGATGAATTGATATGAAAATGATATATAAATAGACACTTATCAGACACCTATCAGTTGCCTTGGTGAGGTTGTTCATCAAGAAGAACTCTTGGTGTGGTGTTATCAATGGTTGAAGGAAGTTGCATTGGTGAGGTTGTTCATCAAGAAGAACTCTTGGTGTGGTGTTATCAAGAGTTGAAGAAAGTTGCCTTGGTGAGGTTGTTCATCAAGAAGAGCTCTTGGTGTGGTGTTATTAAGAGTTGAAGAAAGTTGCCTTGGTGAGGTTGTTCATCAAGAAGAACTCTTGGTGTGGTGTTATCAAGAGTTGAAGGAAGTTGCCTTGGTGAGGTTATTCATCAAGAAGAAACTCTTGGTGTGGTGTTATCAAGGTTTGAAGGAAAAAGTCTTGGTGAGGTTGTTCATCAAGCAAGTTGTAAAGATTTCTACAACTTAGTAGAAAGCCTAGCTCGTGGAGCTAAGAGCCCATGGACGTAGGCAAGGTTTGCCGAACCACGTACATCGAGTTTGCACTCTCTCTATCCCTATCCTCTTTACATTTACTTGCACTTGTGTTTGTTCTTTATTGCTATTCTCTTGATTGCATTTTATTTTCATCTTCTTCACCTTTATTCTCAAAGAAAGAGTAAAATAATTTTGATCTTCAAATAAAAGTTTTACAAATCCGTTTTGATAAATAAAAACCCAATTCAACCCCCCTCTTGGGTTGCCATACCTGGGTCAGCAAGTGGTATCAGAGCAAGGTTGCTCAATTTTTTAAATCTTAATCGATTTTTGAGCTATGGTAACTTTTAATTCAACTTCATATGTTGAGGGACTTTCTATCTCTAGACCTCCATTTTTTAATGGAAGTGATTACTCTTATTGGAAAAATAGAATGAGTATTTTCTTGAAATCTTTTGATTATGATTTGTGGTCTATTATTTTGGAAGGACCTTTTGTTCCTACCAAAATTGAAAATGGGGAATGCATGCTTAAAGAACATAAAGAGTTTAGTGAAGATGATAAAAAGAAATTGAGCTTGAATGCTAAAGCTATGAATGTGTTGTATTGTGCTCTAAATAGAAATGAATTTAATAGAATATCTACTTGTTCTACGGCACAAGAAATATGGCACACACTTGAAGTAACTCATGAAGGAACTAGTCAAGTTAAAGAATCTAAAATTAGTATGATAGTTCATAGTTATGAGCTTTTTAAGATGAAATCGGATGAATCAATTTCTGAAATGTTTACTAGATTTACGGATGTTATTAATAGTTTGAAATCTCTTGGTAAATCTTACTCTAATGTTGAAATGGTGAGAAAGATTCTTAGGTGTCTTCCAAAATCTTGGGAGCCAAAGGTGACGGCAATTCAAGAAGCAAAGGACCTCACCAAACTACCATTAGAAGAACTTATGGGTTCTCTCATGACTCATGAAATCACCTTGAAGGAGAATGAAGAAGATTTCAAGAAAAAGAAAAATATCGCTTCCAAATCTTCAACAAAAGAAGATGATGAGTCCGACGATGAAGGAGATGATGAAGATCTGGCCTCATCACAAGAAAGCTAAAAAGGGGATTAGAAGGAAAACCAATGAATTTCAAGAGAATCTAGAAGGAGTACAAAGGGCAAAGCTCAAAGCAAGATAAGAAAAATGATCAAGCATTTGCTATGAGTGCAAGAAACCGGGACATGTAAAGATGGATTGTCCTTACTTCAAGAGTCCAAACAAGAAATCCAAAGCAATGAAAGCCACAAATTGGGATGATAGTGAAGCTAGCTCCACCGAAGAAGAAGATTGCGAAGTGGTAAACATGTGCTTCATGGCTTTAAGTGAAGATGAGGTAAGTATTCTAAACTATGATCCTAAGCTTTCATATGATGAATTACTTGAAGTTTCCAAAATTTATATGTGTAAGTTGATAAACAAAATTCAAAAATCAATGCTTTCAAAAAGAAGTAAAAAATCATGTTATCTCAATTAGAAGAGTTGGTGGAAATAAATGAAGCTTTATAAAATGAAAATGAAATTTTAAAGCAAAAAGATTTTGAAAGTTTGGAAATCAAATACATTTATTAAAAACTGAAAATGACATTTAAAAACAAAAGGATTTTGAGAAATTGGAGAAAGAAAATGTTATTTTGAAAAAGGAAAATAATGACTTAAGAAATATTGTTGATAGTTTTACAAAAAGCACAAAAATTTGAATTCTATGTTACAAAACCAAAGGTGTGTTTTTGATAAAAGAGGTTTAGGATATAAAACTCATAAAAATCAAAAGTATTTTAAAAATTATTTTGCCCATGCATCTTCTAGGAATAATCCTAATCATTCATGTACTTATTGTGGGAGAAAAGGACACAAAGTGCATTCTTGCTATATTAAGAGAAATCCTAATTTGAAACAAATATGGGTTCCAAAAAGTACCATAACTAACCCCCAAGGACCCAAGAACTTTTGGGTACCAAAAGTTACTCCTTGAATGTTGATTGTAGAGACAAAGTGGCAAACACAAGTGGTACTTAGATAGTGGATGCTCAAGGCATATGACCGGAGATGCCTTCAAGTTCTCAAGATTAATCATGAAGAAAAGAGGATATGTGACCTTCGGTGATAATACCAAAGGAAGGTTAATCGGACATGGTGATATTGGTAACCCTTCTTCACCTATTATTAAAGATGTTTTGCTTGTTCATGGTTTAAAACATGATTTGATTAGCATTAGTCAATTGTGTGATAAGGGATATTTTGTTACTTTTGAGACTAATAGATGTGTGATTAAGGATGTTAGTAACAATAAGACATTATTTGTTGGTAATAGATGTGGTAATATTTATACAATTGATATTGATGTTAATGATCTTGTAGAAAATTGTTTCATTGTTAATCATGATGCTTGGTTATGGCATAGAAGGTTATTGTGGATGATTATTCAAGATTCACTTGGGTATTATTCTTGAAGACTAAAAATGAGGCCATACAAGCTTTTTCAAAATTTGCAAAAAGAGTCCAAAATCAAAAAGGGTATTCTATTGTGTACATTAGGAGTGATCATGGTGGTGAAGTAGACAATGTTGCATTTGAAAATCTTTATGATGAAAATGGTTTTGAGCATAATTTTTTCTCACCTAGAACTCCACAACAAAATGGTGTTGTTGAAAGGAAAAATAGGACTATCCAAGAAATGGCTAGGACCATGTTACTTGAAAATAATTTGCCAAAATATTTTTGGGCCGAAGCCGTTAATACCGCATGCTTTATAATCAGTAGAGTCCATATTAGAGCTTTAATGAAGAAAACTCCTTATAAACTTTGGAAAGGAAGAAAACCCAACATTGGATTTTTTAAAGTTTTTGGATGTAAGTGTTTTATTTTAAACACCGAGGATAACCTTGGAAAATTTGATGCAAAAGCCGATGTTGGAATTTTTGTTGGCTACTCCAACTATAGTAAAGCATATAGAGTTTTTAACAAAAAGACTCTTACTATTGAAGAATCTATGCATGTTGAATTTGATGAAACTAATGTTATTTCTTCAAAGAATTTAGATGATGATATTGTTGAGGTAGAAAGCAAATCAAGGAATCAAGGCTTGATGAAAAGAGCCAAGATGAATTACAACTTCAACAAGAAAAGCTTGAGGAAGTTAATGATTCTTTCCAAGAATTACCAAAGGAATGGAGGTATGCAAAAGCTCACCCTAATGATCTCATTATTGGTGAATCATCACAAGGTATGAAAACTAGATCTTCTTTTAAGAACTTTTGTAATCATTTTGCTTTTGTCTCTCAATTTGAATCAAAATCTTTTAAAGAAGCCGAAAATAACGAAAGTTGGATTTTGGCTATGCAAGAAAAATTGAATCAATTTGAGAGAAATCAAGTTTGGGAATTAGTCCTTAGACCCAAAAATCATTCTATTATAGGCACTAAATGGATTTTTAGAAATAAAGTAGATGAAAATGGCACCATTATTAGAAACAAAGCTAGACTTGTTGCTCAAGGATACAATCAAGAAGAAGGTATTGATTATGAGGAAACCTTTGCACCGGTTGCTAGATTAGAATCAATTAGAATGTTGTGTGCATTTGCATGTTATAAAAATTTTACATTATATCAAATGGAGTCAAAAGTGCATTTTTAAATGGTTACATTATGGAGGAAGTATATGTAGAGCAACCTCTTGGTTTTCAAAATCATGATTTTCCAAACCATGTTTTCAAACTCAAAAAGGCACTTTATGGCTTGAAACAAGCACCAAGAGCATGGTATGATAGATTGAGCAAATGTCTCATTGATAATGGTTTCGAAATAAAAAAAGTTGATACTACTCTTTTTGTTAAACCAAAAAATGATGATTTATTAATTGTTCAAATCTATGTTGATGATATTATATTTGGTGCTACTAATGTCTCTATGTGTGAGGAATTTTCTAAGTGCATGCAACAAGAATTTGAAATGAGCTTAATGGAAGAATTAAATTTCTTCCTTGGACTTCAAATCAAGCAATCAATGGATGGGATCTTCATAAATCAAGCTAAATACACAAGAGATCTTCTCAAGAATTTTGGCATGGATAATTCAAGGACATATAACACACCTATGGGTACATTAACCAAGCTTGACAAAGATGAGAAAGGAAAGATGTTGAGGTAACAAAATATCGAGGTATGATTGGCTCTCTTTTGTATTTAACTGCTAGTAGACCTGATATTATGTTTAGTGTGTGTATGTGTGCTAGATTTCAATCTCGTCCAAAAGAATCTCACCTTAAAGCTGTCAAAAGGATATTTAGATATCTTTTTGGAACCATAAATCTAGGTCTTTGGTATCCTAAGTGTGATAATTTTGATCTAATTAGTTATTCTGATGCGGACTTTGCTGGAAGTCTTCTTGATAGAAAGAGCACTAGTGGCTCTTGCCATTTTCTAGGACATGCATTAGTCTCATGGTTTAGTAGAAAACAAAATTCTGTTGCCTTATCAACTGCGGAAGCCGAGTATATTGTAGTAGGAAGTTGTTGTGCACAAGCTTTTTGGATGAAACAAATTTTAAAAGATTATGGTGTGGTATTTGATCATATTCCCATCAAATGTGACAATACAAATGCCATCAACATTTCAAAAAATCCCATACAACACTCTAGGACTAAGCATATAGAGATTAGACATCATTTTATTAGAGATCATGTGCAAAAGGTAATATTTCTTTAGAATTTATTCCCACCGATAAACAATTAGCCGATATATTTACTAAACCCCTTAGTCAAGATAGATTAGCAATTTAGAGAGAATTAGGTGACACACCGAAAAAGGATTGTCTCCCAAGTATAGGTAGTGTCGAAGTAATAAAACCCGCGTGAGGACCGGTTGGGGTCGATCACGCGGAAGGGATTAGCGTTACAAAGTATAAGCTAAGCAAATGTGAAGGATGATTAAGGAGATGACAAGATAATACAATAAATATGTAACGATGGTGGCGTTATTTACCGCCATTCAAATATAAAACAAAAAGCAAGAGGAGGTAAAACCACCATGAAATAGGTGGTATAACCAACCATAGTAAATTAAAGAACAATTTCATATGGTGGTAGAACCTACAATAGTAAATAAAATAAAAAGTTCATAAACAATAGAATAATTAAAATACAAGATGAATTAACACAATAACAAAGAAGGCTAAGGTTAGGGGATCCGCCCTTGATATTTCAAATAAGGATAATTAGCCAATTTTAGTTATATGAATTATATTTGTTTCATTACCAACATTTATACCACTTATTGTTAAATGGGTTCACAGCATCCAATGTGCCAATCTCCATATGTCAACAACAAATCAAGGTTCCTAACTAGATTCGTGTCGGTAAGAAAAAACCATAGGACATCTAGGAAGGATCCAAGCATTTGATGTGCCAAGAATTGTCTACAATAGATCAAGACCTCCACTTTTACGAGTGGTGTCAAGATTGATTAAGAAAGTAAATATAACTCATATTGAAACAAACCAGTGTAAGATTAAGATCATAATAAGCACATATAAGGGTTAGAGAAATCCACTTAATTCTCATATCAAGGGTTTCACCCTTTCACCTTTAGCAAAAGGGAAAATTAGAAGAACATTATAATATAAAAGAAAATAAAAAAAATGCAAGAAAAAAGGAAAATTCATTACTAACATAAACACACAAAAACACAATACAAGATCCTAGCCAAAGCCAAAATGTTCTAGCCAAGGCCAAGATGCCCTAATGGGTCACAAGGCACCCCCTCTATTTATAGATACATCCAGGGCAAACTGTCAAATTACAAGGGCATATTGTCAAAGATTATTTGTAAATATCTTTGACAATTGGGCTCATTAGGCACCGACTTTGACCATCAATTTTGACATCGAAATGTTGTGAATTTTAATCACATGTCTTCATGAAAGTTGTAGATATTTCTCTCAGCGTTCTAGAACATATTTATTTGCACAATTTGGATACGTATTTTGAGAGATACGGTCCAAATACTGAGGCTTGGTCATACTGGGCCGAGACTGTAGATGGGTTTATTTCAAGCCCAATTTTGGTCTACTAAGAGCCCGAATTTGATGATGCTCGTGAATGCAATCTTGTAGATAATTGAATCAGCTTTCCAAAACATTAAGAATTGCACCATTCTGATCTATAAATAGAGAGGTATGCCCATTTTACCGAACCTGTAACAAAACCAAAATTAAGAGAAAGTTAATTCCAAAGATGCAAAGACTACAAATATGCTTAAGTTAAGGAATTTAATGACACTATTAATGTAATATGATGAACTAAGCTCTTATTTAAACAGCAATATTTAAGCTGTTCATCACACCCCAACTAGCTTATTGCTAGTCCAAGCAATTAAAGCGTTATATTTAGAAGTGATTATAGAATTTACATCCAAGGTGGTCATTATTGCACTCCTCCTTGATTTTATCCAAAATAAACAAACTCTCACTGATTTTTGTTTTTTGATGACTCAGTACCCGTCAGTCAAAATATCAATAAACCTTCTTTTGTGCCAGTCGATCACATGATATGGCGGCTATAGAAAGAAGCATATCGGTTCTAATATTTGTTAAGGACTAAACAACTTGGAAAGGGGGCATTATTCATGTATATATATATATATTTTCTCTTTTTTTTTTGAGGAAGCATCTTTAAACCCATATAGCGAGCCTAGGTAAGGACTCCCAGACCAGTTGGCCTTAGGGCATTAGGTGTTAAGACACCCTACGAGCTTAACGACTCGGGTTGTCGATACTTTATTTTTGCTTAGAAAATTATGGATAGTGCAATGTTCAATCCCCTTACGCTTTCTCCTTAATCCATGTAATGAGCTGTGGGACAATAGCTCCCAAACCAGTTGGTCTTCGGGTAGTAGGTGTTAAGGCACCCTCGGGCTAATTGCTCGAATAAGGAAGGATATGAGACCAAACTTATCACCATGCTTTCTCTCTCTCTTTTTTTTTTTCTTTCATTTTTCATTTTTTCATTCTTTTTTTTTAAACTTTCCCCTTCCTTTTGTTGTTATCCTAAACAAAACAAAAGAACTCAAATATTACAATATTTCATTTCGCCAACCACAATCATACATCAAGGTATGTGTGTGTGTGAAGAAAGATTCATAGATACTTGCTTAATGAGCACATAAGCACACAATTTATTAAAAGATAAGGTTGTGAGA
This sequence comes from Boswellia sacra, assembly GCA_013180625.2. Lineage (NCBI taxonomy): Eukaryota > Viridiplantae > Streptophyta > Magnoliopsida > Sapindales > Burseraceae > Boswellia > Boswellia sacra. The sequence continues at coordinate 5,249 of SNVD02001011.1, read as the reverse complement.
GTTCATAGATTTGAATGATTCAAAGTGAAATGAATAAGACCTCCTTGTTATAAAATTCAAAAATCAAGACTAAATAATCTCAAATAAGTCTTCAAAAATGCAAGAATAAAATGACAAATTGGTTAGAATGGGTTTCAAGAGTTCAACTGTTTCTCCCTACTCGCCATTCCTGACCCAGAGAATGCGTATAAAGAGGATTTGAAACTCCGTACACCGCACTCTTGAATCTTAATTTACTAACTCGCTTTCTTTTTTTTTTTTTTTTTTTTGCAGAGAAAAAGTAAAATTTCAAGAAACATCTAGGTCGACGATCCTCCCCCCCAACCAACCAAATGAAACATTGTCCTCAATGTTTAAATGTAGAGAGATAAAGTATAGGAGACATTACCTGAAGCTTCTGTTATTCAAGAGAGATGACCTGAAAGACTCAAAAAATAACATGCTAAAAGTAAAATAAAATAAAATAAAGGACAAGAAAAAATTACAAACGGAGATTCAAATCCAATTTACACTTTTTGTTTTGCCCTCCTGCCCAATTAATTTGAGTACTAGCTGGGTCAGGTTCATACTCAACTTCTTGTAATTTGTCAAGTAGCTCACCAGCAGAAGTGGCAGAAAGAAGGGAGAAATAAGGATCTTTCTCGCTGAATGAGGGATAAAATTCTGTTCCACAGCTGCATCAACCAAACTTATCAAAGGATCAAAGAAATTTTTGACATTCAACAAACCTATGGGTTTTTGATGGAGATTCAGTTGGGCCCAAGAAGCAATTTGAAAAATTTCTTCAAGAGTGCCAAAGCCACCTGGTAAAGCAATAAAGGCATCTGAATTGATGAGCATATGTGCCATGCGTTCATGCATAGAGGAGACTTGTAACTCATGCCGAACCGTTTTTCCAACAATGCTTTCTATAGCCAAAGCTTAGGAATAACTCCTAAAACTTGACTACCTACCAACATGTGCAGCTGTGATACAACCCATTAACCGAGGCTACCTCCCCCATAAACCACATGAATCTTTCTTTCAGCCAGTAGCCTACCAAGATAATTCGCTACTTCTACGAACTCTTCACTTTACCTGGTCGAGATCCACAGAATACACATATCCTTTGGATTCGACGTTTTGAAGTTCCCTCCATGTCTATGTGACTCTCTAACTATGTGTGAAGAGGAGAACAAGACATGTGGTATTTATGGAGTGCAAAAAGGTATGCTAATGATGATATCTATCTAGGTAGCCTCGGTTGTTTGTTGAAAAAAACGTTGACAATAAAGCCAAAAAAACAAAAAAATTTTCAAAAAAGATGATGAAATAAGACACCATAAGTCAAACAAAAGATACAAATTCAAAAATGACAGCTACGAGATATTAAAATTCAAAAATGATGGCAAGCATGCATATGTACAGGTAGTTGTGACTGTGGCTCACATCTTCCTCTGGTTTTACGTCCAGAAACGGCTTAAACACCTTCTATGAGTTGGGGATATGCTTCCCATACAGTTTTCTTATAAACTGTCAAACAGGGTCGTTTTGAGTCAGATTCCCAAGACTATAGCGTTCCTGCTCATCTCGGAATTGTGTCCACAAATTAAAAAATTCACGCTGCACAAGTCCACAAGAATGCGTCTCAAGAGTCGTTCGGATATCATCCAAAGACTCCTTACTCAGTCCATACTGAGAACTGTAGCTATCTCTCGATTTGGGTTAGGACAAATATCCCCAAGGAGCCTGACCAACGCGGTTACAAGGTTCCATCTTGCACATTTGTGACAAACTTGTAACCTTTTGGCTCTTCGCTTTTTGGCATAAGAGCTTTTTCCCAAACCTGGCATATGGGAAACAAGATTATCTGAAAACTCACAAGAGAAACGAACCTTGGCTTCAATTAACCATCTTAAATCAGCAGGAATACCCTTACGCATCAACAACCTTAGTCTTTCTGCACGAGCTTTATAAATTTTAAGCAAATCATTTTGAGGAAGAGAGGGAAAATGTTTGTGTAATTTTGAGAGAATGGTATCCATGTGAAGAAAATGAGAGAGAAGAAAAGAAAATGGATGCAAGGTGAGCAACAGTTTTTAGGGAACTGAAAAACCGACTTTAAAAGCCACGGAGTACCGTATCCGCCACTTGACCGGGAAAAATAAAAACACACAACTAAAATAAACGCACACAAAATAAAATAAAAACAAACTAGAAATGATAGCAAAAATCAAGAATAAAAAAAAAATGAAAATATGGCATAGATGGATGAAATTTGATCAATCATTATAAAGAAATGCAAAAAGAGGAATCTCTTCGAAAGTGATTTACCACGGTCAAAAATATGTCATTGAGGTGGTACCTTTCTTTTTCTTTTATTTGTGAGAATGAAAGAGATTACCACTATCTGAGTTTGTTTGTCCTTAAAGCATGCATTATTGAGTGTGCATGTTTCTTCCTGCCTTTTTTCAAAACATGGCTCCCAACTCTTGATCTCCTTCACCTGTATAAAATCAAGTAATGAGAATTCTTTAAAAGCAATGGGCATTAGTGGCATACTTGGTTCAAATGAATTGGTTAACTCGATTTCTGAAGGACTTGAAAAATTCTCATTTTGGATATAGTCTTCCACATTAGTTTTAGTCCTATTAGCTTCCTCATTTTCATCATGCTTGAAAAATTCATTAATGTCAAAATTTTGATTAAGTTCCTTCGCATGATGACATGAGGGCATAAATGAGGATTCGATCTCTTCCTTGTTAGGTGTAGGTTTATTAACCCCTTCCTTACCCTTTAAGATTGATTCATCATCTTTCTCATAAGGGTTAAGAATATGTGCTTTATAAACCTTACCATCATGAAGAGTACTTACCGAATCTTCGTCTAGATGTTGGACCCTTGGATTACTCACATGTGGATTGATGGAGTTTGGCTCTAGTTGAGATGGAAACTCACCTTTCTCATGAGTATTAAGTGCAAATGCAAGTATTTCAAGAGCATCATTCAAGTTTGTCATGGTTTGAGCAACTTGACTATTAAAAACCTCTTGCTTTGCAATGAATGAATTCAATGTTTCTTCGAGATCCTCATAAGATGCATGATCATGAGATTTTTGAAAATTTTGATATGATTGAAAGGGAGGTTGATGAAATTGTACATTATTATCATTCCTCCAATCAGAATTCAAGTGATTTTTCCATCCAAAATTCTGTGAGTGAAGATTAGGATTTGACCTTTGAAAAGTGTTTAAAACATTGGTTTGCTCATGGAGACTTTTTCTAAAGGTAGGCACAATTGGGCAATCATCCGTAGGATGATCACTAGAATTACAAGTGTGACAAACAATTTTTTGCATAGACCACAGTTCTAAATCCTTGACTTTTCTAGCTAGGGATGCAAATTTAGCATGATGATCATGATTCTCCCTAATGTTATAAATGCCTCTACTAGATGTTCTTGGTACCTCATAGGTGCCAACATTGTTCCAATTTTGGGCATTTTTCGCTAGTAAGTCTAGGAAATCCATGGCTTCATCAGGGTCTTTATTTTCAAATTGTCCATTACACAGTAATTCTACCATATGCCTAGCTTGATGCGTAAGACCTTCATAGAAAGTTAAAACTAGTTCCCATGTTTCCAAACCATGATGAGGACAAGTATTAAGCAATGCTTTATACCTATCCCAACATTGGTAAAAGGTCTCTCCTTGTTTTTGAGTGAAATTGATAATTTACCCTTTGAGAGAATTTGTTCTATAGGGAGGAAAGAATTTTTTCAAAAATTGTTGTTGCATTTCATCCCATGAACTAATGGATCCTGACCTAAGATTTTGTAGCCATGTTTTAGCTCTATCTTTTAAAGAAAAAGGAAAAAGCTTTAATCTAAAAATGTTTATGCTACAATTTAGGTCACAATAGATATTGCAAAAATCTTTAAATTCTCTCAAATGCAAAAAATGGGTTTTCAACATCTAGGCCATGAAAGTGGGGTAAGAATTGAATGAAATCCGATTCATGGTTGAAATATTTTGCATCATGAGGGAAGACTATGCATGATTGTGCATGAGTTCTTATGTAATCCATTAATGTCCTTGTTTGGGTATGAGCATGTTTTCCAAAGAAGATGAGTGGCTACAAACAATTCTACCAACTAATGCAAAGAAAAGATGAGCACATGCAAGAGAAATAAAAATAGAAATGGGGAGAGAAAAGAGAAACACATATAAGAAAAATAAAAATAGAAATGAGAAAAGAGAATACTTACAATTTTGTACGCCAATTTTTACCTTCCCCGGCAACGGCGCCAAAAAACTTGACACATCCGAAAAAGGATTGTCTCCCAAGTATAGGAGTGTCGAAGTAATAAAACCCGGTGAGACCGGGGTCGATCCACGAGGAAGGGGAATTTAAGCGTTACAAATTATAAGCTAAACAAATGTGATATGGATGATTCAAAGAGGTGACATGATAATATCAACAAGTATGTAAGATGGTAGGTGGTATTACCGACCATTCAAATATAAAACAAAAAGCAAGATGAGGTAAAACCATCCATGGAAATAGGTGATATAACCAACAATAGTAAATTAAAGAACAATTTCATAAGGTGGTAGAACCTACCATAGTAAATAAAATAAAAAGTTCATAAACAATAGAATAATTAAAATACAAGAGGAATTAACACAATAACAATGAAGGCTAGGTTAGGGGATCCGCCCTTGATATTTCAAATAAGGATAATTAACCCATTTTAGTTATATGAATTATATTTGTTTCATTACCAATATTTATACACTTCTTGTAAATGGGTTCAAGCATCCAATGTGCCAATCATCATATGTCTACAACAAATCAAGGTTCCTAACTAGATTCGTGTCGGTAAGGAAGAACCATACATCATCTGGAAAGGATCCAAGCATTTGATGTGCCAAGGATTGTCGACAATGGATCAAGACCTCCACTTTACGAGTGGTGTCAAGATTGATTAAGAAATTAAATATAAATCATATTGAACAAACATTGTAAGATTAAGATTATAAGCACATATTAAGGGTTAGAGAATCCTTATTCTCATATCAAGGGTTTCACCCTTTCACCTTAGCAAAAGAGAAATTAGAAGAACATTATAATGAAAGAAAATAAAATGCAAGAAAAAGGAAATTCATTAATAACATAAACACACAAAACACAATACAAGATCCTAGCCAAGCCAAAATGTTCCAGCCACGGCCAAGATGCCCTAATGGGTCACAAGGCACCTCTATTTAT
>SNVD02001009.1:0-13864 GCA_013180625.2 Boswellia sacra | reverse complement strand
GATTAAAGAAATCCATAATGCGTTTCAAGAGAACTTGAACTTTTTAAGCCACCACTCTAAAAGCCCAGATTAGAAAATATTACCTGGGGTGAAAGAAACAACCTGAAAAAAAACTCAACTCAAATAAACACAATAAAGAGAAAGCAAACGAAAATGAAGCAAACCAGCAGAGAGGGATTACAGATGGAGTGTTAAATCCAGTTTACGCCTCTTATTGCCTTCTCCAAACCAATCTATCCGAGCTATTGCTGGATCAGGCGAATAGACGAATGCTTGTAATTTGTCAATTAACTCCCCTGCAGTTGAAGCTGTAACCAGTATTTGCCTCGCCGACTGTGAGATGAAGTTTTTTTCTACTGCTTGATCAAGAAAAGACAACAAACCATCAAAAAAATTATTGACATTTAACAAACCAATGGGTTTACGATGGATGTTTAGCTGTGCCCAAGAGGTGATTTGAAATATCTCCTCTAATGTACCATAACCACCGGGCAAAGATATAAATGCATCAGATTTAATGATCATATGTGCAATACGCTCATGCATACTAGAAACCTGTAACTCTTCCCCCATGGTGTTGCCTACGATATCTCGGACAGCTAATGGTTTAGGGATAATGCCGAGAACTTTGCTTCCTCCTAAGGATGCAGCTGTCGACACACACCCCATTAACCCAAGACTACCCCCTCCATAAATCAAATGAATACCCTTCGCAGCTAATGTCCTACCAAGATCAAGAGCTGCTGTTGTAAACTCTCCATCTTTACCAAATTGCGATCCACAAAATACAAATATATTTTGGAATCGTCGAATTGGTGCTTTCTCCATTTCTAAAAGTGCTCTAAACTTGTGTAAGACAAGGATGCAGGTTAGGTATTATGCAATTAAAGTGCAAGACAGGTTATAAAATGACATTTCAAAATATGCGCATGGATAATATACACCCGTACAACTCTCAATGACAGTGGGGACATAATTTCGGTGGGAGTTGCTCGATGCAGATTTATCGCCCCAAGATTTGAAAAAATGAGATATGCTTTCGGCGAGGTTTGACAAAACCTACACACTTGTCTCCCTGGAATTGCAGTTAAGAAAAAAAGAAAAAAAAGAACAAAAGAAGAAAAATAAGAGATCTATACCCTTAAGTGTTCTTAAAAAGAATGAAACAACAAAGTGTGGGGGTGTAGTTTTCTTTGTTTTCTGCAAAAAAAAAAAAGATTGAGTGTTCTAAATAAGTTTGGGGGAGTAACCTGATGAATTGAAATAAAGTTGTGTTATAGGGTTGAGCTCTAATAGTCTTGAATGATTTATGTGTTTGTGGGTGATTTGAGCCAAATTATTATCCTTTATCATACCTTCACCCAAGCAAAACGTTACAAGCTTAATAAAGTCCTACTTGATCCTTGGTGTTGTGCATGTCTACATTAGTGGAGAGTGACTTGAAAAGCAGGCCTATGGAGTTCATTTATACACATATCTTCAAATTAAATATGATTCATTTTTATGCATAAACTCATCCGGGTTACAAGTGATTAGGTGAGAATGGCTCTACACACACACACTTGAGGAATTAAAGTGAAGCGAAACTAATTTTTGAGATAAAATTCTTGATCAAGTGCATTATTTTGAAGTTTTCCTTGGGTTATAATTAAGTACAATCTTTGAGGCCTATTTGCAAGTTGAAGCATGTGTGTGTTTTAATTTTTCTTTGATTCTGTTTCGGTTTAGTTTTGTTTCGTATCATTTTAGTTGCTCGAGGACTAGCAAAGTCTAAGTGTGGGGGAATTTGATAGGTGTCTCTTTATGTATTACTTTTATATCAATTCGTCCATGTTTCTTTGCTATATTCCTTGGTATTTTTATGTTTTTGTGTGGTTTTGATGTTCGTAGGAGTTTTGGAGCAACTTGCACAAAAATGGAGTAAAACCCTTCATTTTCACCTCTGCTAGTCAGTGATCTTCTCGGATTTAATTGTATTGCTATACAATGAACCCGATGACATGTTATATACCGTTGGAAAGCTCTCGAAGTCTATTTTCTGGAGAAATTTACGGTTTATAAATCCATTCAGTGTACCAAAAGTTCTAATCAAAACAGTGTGAGATGTATAGAAATATAATTCCACAAGTCACTGTAGCATGTATAATACGGGGCACTGCAGCAATTCACTGTAGCAGAGTATTTAAACACATTTTAGGGTTTTATTTTGATAACTTGAAGAGGGGAGAACGTGGTGGAGGCTTCAGCTCTGGAATTCTTCCATCTCTTGGAGTTCTTGAAGGAGAAAGGAAGCTTGGAAAGAGGAAGAACTACAATCCAAAGAGAATTACATCAAATTTGCTAAGTTTTTCCCTTCCCGTTCATTTTCTGGAATGTCTCCATGTTGTATTGTATTTACCACGTTCTTAAACATGTGTAACTGAATCTGAATTGGTTGAGGGTGATTTCAAAGCCCCTGATATGGTTTTTGTAAGTGGATTGTGTAAGGAATTGTTATCCAATTCTCTAATTGAAGTTGCTTGTATTCTCCCATATTTAATGCTTATGATTTGCTTGCTGATTGTATTTGAGTGGCCAACTGAATATAATCTGGTTGTGATTTATTGCTAGACTAGAAATCTTGATCCGTAATTGTCTTGCATTTCTAATCATTAGTAGCAAAATTGTGATCAGAGATTACAATTGGAGAATATAACCTAAGTTAAATAATCCGAGCCTGTGTGTTTATTGCTTAGATCAACCTATCTTTCTTATCATAATGCATCCATTGAATTAAACTCAGAGAGCTTGTTCTAGGTTGTTTAATGGATAGAGATAAAATAAAGAGCTTGTTATATTTAACAACAAAGTAAGGAAAGATTGGGGTAATAGAGCTTGTTATTATCTACGGTTGATAACTTCAATGCTGTAATTAGATGACAATGCTACAATTAATTCGCAAATCCATATCTTGTGGTAGAGAAGGATCCCTTAACCAGCTTTCTCCCATTGATTTTTCATTCAAATTTAATTTCTGTTTTGTTATTCTTTACTTGCATTCTTATTTCATTTAGTAAAGCATTCAACAAAAATCCCCCCGGTGTAGTTTATTGTTGCTGGAAATAACAAATTCAATTAGAATCAAACCTCGTGGGAACGATATCTTACTTATCACTTTATTACTTGTGCGACTAGTATACTTGCTAGTTTCGAAAGCATCAAGTTTTTGGCGCCGTTGCCGGGGATTGATATTCTAATTGATTTGTTATTTTGTTTTCATTGTTGATTCATATTTTTGTTTGTTTTTCTTTTTTGATTGTTTGTGTTTAGACGACATGGCAGTAAACTTCCATCAATTCAGTGGCGGTTTTGAGCCACAACTACCATGGAGAGTAAATGAGGTAAGCACTCCGAACATAAAACAACAACTTTCTGAGTTAACTTCTCTTGTGGAAAACATGGCTGTAGGACATATGAAGAAATCTTATGCATGTGAGGTATATTCTACCATGGAGCATCCAATCGACATGTATCCAACTTTGCAAGGAGATATGGAACAAGCCAATACCATGGATGGATTTCCAGGACAAAAAAGGCAATGGTATGATCCATTCTCTAACACTTGTAATGCTGGATGGGAAGACACACGAATTTTTTCAGTTACTGGAATCATCAAGCAATCGTTCCCAAATGCCATCATACCAACTCAACACAAGGTTTTTAATCAACCTAGACTGCTGCCTAAAGCAACCATTCAAATGCAACCACCACCAAGGCCACATCCAGCACCGCAACCAGCTTCACAAAACTCAGGTATGTCTCTCCAGGACATTGTTAATGCACTTGCCACTAACACAATGCAATTCCAGCAGGAAACTGGGGCAAAGTATCCAAAACCTGGCAAATCAAATAGGACAATTGGCCACTAGCATGAGCAAATTCGAGGGCCAAGGTTCAGAAGAATTATCTTGTCAAACGATGATCATCCAAGAGAGAATTCTTGTGCGATAACTTTGCAAAATGAAGAGCAATTAGATGTCCTGCCAAAGGAATCACAAACTGATGAAGGAGATGACACCACTTCCACCATGAACAAAACACTGACTTCTCAGGTAAATCCTATAACTCCCATTCCTTCATATGTTCTCCTCCACTTTTTCCTAGTAGATTTGCACAATCGAAGGAGAAACAAGAACAAGAAATCCTGGAAACTTCTCACAAAATCGCAGGTAAAATATACCACTCTGGATGCATTCGAGCAAGAGTTACCTTCATTATACAAAATGTCTCAGGAGCAGTTATTGCCACCAGCAAAAGAAAGTTAAAAAGAACTGAGAAAGTAAGTGTGGGGGAAGATGTTTCAGCTGTATTGCAAAGGAAAATTCCTCCAAAGTGCAAAGATCCAGGTACGTTCACCATGCCATGCACCATTGCTAAAACCATGTTTGAAAGAGTTATGTTAGATTTAGAAAGATCTATTAATGTCATGACATATTCTATTTATGCTTCTTTAAATCTTGGACCTTTTGCGAAAACTGGTATTACCATTCAACTTGCTGATCATTTTAATGCATATCCAAAAGAGTTGTGGAAGATGTGCTTGGGCGAGCACCCCCCCCCCCCCCCCCTCCCCCCCCCTTCGTGAATCAATTGAATTTTCCCAGAAGACTGTTAGTTCTTCAAAATAGAGGAGACCGACACTCTCCCCTCTCCTTCCCCCCCCTAATCCAACACCGATTCTTATAGAGAGACCATTCTCGAAAACTGCTAGAACCAAGATTAATGTTCATGATGGCACTCTCACCATAGTGTTTGATGGCAAGGTGATCCGTTTCAATATTTTTGAGGCAATGAGGTACCCTAGTGACTTATATTCTGTTTTTTGTAGTTGACGTTACTGATTCTCTGCCACAACAATGTTTTGAGTTAACTTGCAAGAATGGATTGGATGTAGCTATTAGTGAGCACATAGGACAGAAAATTCTAAGGAATCAAGAATTTTGATACAAGTGTCTAAAGAAGTGAAGGAAGCTCTGGCAAGCTTAGATGAGACTATAGCCATAACCATAAGCAGGTATGATGTTTCGTATTTTGAATTGTCTTTATCTAATGAGAAACTTTTTCATTCTGTGATGAAGGCCAATACCGTGGAGCTTAAGTCACTTCCAGATCATTTGAATCATGGATTCTTGGGCAAGAATGGTACTTTGCCAATTATAATAGAAATGGGCCTTGCACCAATACAAGAAGTGAAACTCGTCAAAGTACTTAGAGATCACAAAACGACTATTGGGTGGACAAGTGCTCACATCCAAGGCCCAGCCATATGAGTGCACCATTTCTTGTGGAAAGAAGGGTCCAAGCCCACTAGAGAAGCACAGCAGAGATTGGACCCTGCCATGATGGAACCAACGTCGGGCTGAGGACGTTAAACCAAGCGCTTATTGGGAGGCAACCCAATGTTTTTGAAAAATAAATAAAAAAAGAAAAGAAAAATAAAATAAGGTAATAATGATCAATTTTTGTGTCTCGAGGAGATTCCTTTCGTAGACCATCAAATTGACCAGGTTTTATCTGTCCTTGCCATCTGTCTTATTCGTTTATAATATATAATATATTATATATATATATTATATATATATATATATATATAAATAATATATATATATATATATATATATATTGTAATTGTTTTTGACTTTTGTTTGCTATTGTTTGTTATCTCTTTTATGTGTCTTAGTTTCGTTTCTGCTCTTTTCTTCCTTTCGTTTGTTCAATGGATTATTCTGTGATTTGAGCTCATTTGTTGCAGCGCTTGTGGAAAACATCCAAACGGCCCAAGTTGAAGTCATTCGCCAAGGTTTGAAACGGGAATATCTTTGGATGGAAGGAAAACAAACTCGATCGGCATTTATCGGTAATAGCTCTCCTTTTCTCCTCTTCAATGGATGCCGATATCTTTGTGTCAAACCTTCGTAAAATTTTCCCTTCACTTCCTCAAAATGCTGTGTATAAAATTTATAAAGTGCGGATGACTAGACTTTGGGCGTTGATGCTCCTAAATGTGCCTGCGGATATCCGATGGCTTATCGAAGCCAAGGTGAGATTGTCGGTGAGCCGGACATTAATCTCGCAAAATACATGCCTGGTCTAGGAAAAAGCTACTACGCCAAGAGGCGAAGAGCGAAAAGGTTACAATTATGTTATAAATGTGCTAGATGGAATTGTTAATCCAGACTTTTCGTCATAGGTTTTTGCGTCCAGGAATAGAGGAAGAATAAAACTTTCATTTTAAGACATGGTCGGTTGAGTAATGAGTCGCTGGATAATGTTTTCGTTAACTCTCGAGTCACATTCTTGGGACTGTTCAGCGTTGAATGCTAATATGGACATAATTTCATGATGAATGCAGGTTATAGTCTAGGGAATCTGACTAAAAACGAACCCTGTTTGCCAGTTTATAAGAAATGGAATGGTGAAGCAAATCTACGACTCATAGAAGGCGTTTCAGTCGTTACTGGACGTAAAACCAGAGGAAGAGGTGAGCCACAATCACAACTACTTGTATATTTGAATGTGTGTTGTTGTTGTCGAATTTTATTTCTTTCTTGTTTCGTTTGATCTGATTACCAATGTTGTTTTTGTGTTGTTATTGTTTGTTGATTTTGTATGTTTTAATTTCAAGTTTTCTTTTTGACAAACCATATGACTACCCCATCATATAAGCACACGTGGAAGATAAGTGTGGAGGTTTTGTCAATCTCCACCGAAAGTATATCTTTACTTTTCATGCTTCACGTGGGAGACAAGTGTGGTGGTTTTTTCAAACCCCACCAAAAGTTTATCTCCTTTTTTCATACACAAGTGGGCGACAAGTGTGGAGGTTTTGTCAAACCCCACCGAAAGCATATCTATTTTTCAAAATCTCGCGGCGATAAATCTGCCATCGAGCAACCTCCCCACCGAAATTATGTTCCCATGTGTCAAATTGAGAGTTTTACGTGTGTATATATTCATTCTCCATATTTTCAAATGTCATTATTATAACCTGTCTTACACTTGAAAAGCATATTACCTAACGTGCATCATTGTCTTACACAAGGTTAGAGCACTTGTAGAAATGGAGAAAACACCACTTCGGCGACTCCAAAATATATGCGTATTTTGTGGATCGCAATTTGGTAAAGATGGAGATTTTACAACAGCAGATCTTGATCTTGGTAGGACATTAGCTGCGAGGGGTATTCAATTTGGTTTATGGAGGGGTAGTCTTGGGCTAATGGGGTGTGTTTCAACAGCTGCATCCCTAGGAGGGAGCAAAGTTCTTGGCATTATCCCTAAACCATTAGCTGTACGAGATATCGTAGGCAACACAATCGGGGAAGAGTTACAAGTCTCTAGCATGCATGAGCGTATTGCACATATGATAGTTAAGTCCGATGCATTTATAGCTTTACCCGGTGGTTATGGCACATTAGAGGAGATATTTCAAATCACCTCTTGGGCACAGCTAAACATCAATAAAAAACCCACTGGTTTGTTAAATGTCAATAATTTTTTTGATGGTTTGTTGTCTTTTCTTGATCAAGCTGTAGAAAAAAACTTCATATCACCGTCAGCGAGGCAAATGCTGGTTACAGCTTCAACTGCAGGGGAGTTAATTGACAAACTAAAGAATTCGTCTATTCGCCTGCGATCCAACAACAGCTCGGACTTGATTGGTTTGGACGAATGAGCAAATAAGAGAAGGTAACTGGACTTAACCATCCATCTATAATCTCTATTGCTGGCTGGTTTGACTTCGTTTTGTTTGCTTTCTTTTTATTGTGTTTATTTGAAGTTTTTCATGTTAGTTATTTGGAGATTTTTCAGGTTGTGTTCTTTCCTCCCAGGGAATATTTTCTAATCTTGGTTGTCGAGTCGTTGGCTTAAAAAGTTAAGTCCCTTGAATCACGCATAGGATCTCTTTAATCTATAATGGCTGAATAAGGAGCCTAACTTCTAAACTTTTTAAACCCATTCTAACTGACTTGTTTGTGTTTGCTGATTTGTTGGACTTTATTATTTTCTGAGTAAGTTTAGTTTTATGTACTTTCGAGTTGTTGTGTGTTTTTGTTTTTATCAGTTTCAATTCGAAAAAAAAAATTGTGGAAAAACAAAAGTTGAGAATGGCAGAATATGGGGTTTTCTATAACCCTTGAAACGCATTCTCTCGACATAAATCTGTAGTTTGTTTATTTCATGTTGTTTGAAGTGTCTTGTATCTTGTTTTGGTCTTTCATAATAAAGGTATATAGGCTGGAAACCTTAAGTCTGCGGGATTTACTGTCCTGTTAAGGAGTTGTGGGAAATATACAACTTGAACTCAGGTGTTTTGGTAAAACAACGACACGTACCTCTTCTCTTGCATTTTATGGGCCAATGATAACGGCTATGATTGAATTAAGAATAACTCTTGGAAAATGATAAATGATGCATGGATATGTGTGCTTGAAATGTTTTATTAGTTTTGCTTTACCTTTGATTCCTTGCGCAACATTGAGCACTGAGCTATTATCACTGAGTTATTTGTTCACTTAGAGAAAGTTTATTTAATTTAAGTGTTTCTTCAGATTTTAATGAATTCTAGAACTTGTTTGATGGTCACTCGAGGCGAAATCCTAGACTGTGCAACATTGGGGAAATGATTTAGGCCATCTTGGATCGTTTGAGCCTTAATAGCCAACCTTGATTGAAATTGATCCCTAGTTACCCCTTTGAGCCTCCGTAAGCCTTTTTCTTTGTTAACTCACTAAAAGATTTCCTAATCTCAATTGGAATTTGTTCCAAACAGTTTATCCCTACCCTCTATGAGCGTGTAAAATCATTCGCAATTTACATTGGAGCTATGTTCCTGGTTTTGGGAAGTTAGAGGATGGTTGGATTGTGCCATGGTGTCCAGAGCAATGCAAGTGAGTTTTTTTGTTGGTAAAAAAAAAAAAAGAAAAGAAAAAGAGTTCTATTCCCTTGGTTGTTCTTAAAAAGAATGAAACAACAAAGTGTGGGGGTGTAGTTTCTTTTGTTTTCTACAAAAAAAAAGAAGAAGAAGAAGAGAAGAGAAAAAAAAAAGAAGATTAAGTGTTCTAAATAAGTTTGGGGGAGTAACCTGGTGAATTAAAATAAAGTTGTGTTATAGGGGTGAGCTCTACATACTCTTGAATGATTTATGTGTTTGTGGGTGATTTGAGCCAAATTATTATCCTTGATCATACCTTCACCCAAGCCAAACGTTACAAGCTAAATAAAGTCCTACTTGATCCTTGGTGTTGTACATGTCTACATTAGTGGAGAGTGACTTGAAAAGCAGGCCTATGGAGTTCATTTTATACATACATCTTCACTATTAAATATGATTCATTTTTAAGCATAAACTCATCCGGGTTACAAGTGATTAGGTGGGAATGGCTCTACACACACACACTTGAGGAATTGAAGTGAAGCGAAACTAATATTTGAGATAAAATTGTTGATCAAGTGCATTATTTTGAAGTTTTCCTTGGGTTATAATTAAGTTACAATCTTTGAGGCCTATTTGCAAGATGAAGCATTTGTGTATTTTAATTTTTTTGTTGATTCTGTTTCGGTTTAGTTTTATTTCATATTGTCGTAGTTGCTCGAGGACTAGCAAAGTCCTGTCTCTTATACACATCTAGATGTGTATAAGAGACAGGTGTCTATTTATGTATCATTTTCATATCAATTCGTCCATGTTTTTTTGCTATATTCCTTGGTATTTTTATGTTTTTGTGTGGTTTTGATGTTTGTAGGAGTTTTGGAGCAACTTGCACAAAAAATGGAGTAAAACCCTTATTTTCACCTCTGCTAGTCAACCATCTTCTTGGATTTAATTGTATTAATATACAATGAACTCGATGACATATTATATGCCGTTGGAAAGCTCTCGAAGTCTATTTTCTGGAGAAATTTACGGTTTATAAATCCATTCAGTGTGCCAAAATTTCTAATCAAAACAGTGTGAGATGTATAGAAATATAATTCCACAAGTCACTGTAGCATGTATAATACGGGGGCACTGTAGCAATTCACTGTTGTAGAGTATTTAAACACATTTTAGGGTTTTATTTTGATAACTTGAAGAGGGGAGAACGTGGAGGAGGCTGCATCTTTGGATTTCTCTCATCTCTTGGAGTTGTTGAAGGAGATTGAAGGCTTGGAAAGAGGAAGAACTACAAATCCTAAGAGATTTCATCAAATTTGCTACGTTTTCCCTTTCCCTTTCATTTTCTGGAATGTCTCCATATTGTATTGTATTTGTATTCTATATGAATATGTGTAACTAAATCTGAATTGGTTGAGGGTGATTTCAAAGCCCTTGATATGGTTTTTATGAATTGATTGTGCAAGCAATTGTTATCCAATTCTCTAAATGAAGTTGCTTATATTTTCCCATGTTTAATGCTTATGATTGCTTGCTGGATTGTATTTGGGTGGCCAACTTAATATAATCTTGATATTGTCTATTGCTAGACTAGAAATCTTGATCCGTAATTGTCTTGAATTTCTAATCCTTAGTAGCAAAATTGTGATCAGAGATTGCACTTGGAGAATACAACCTAAGTTAAATAATCCGAGCTTGTGTGTTTATTGCTTAGATCAACCTATCTTTCTTATCATAATGCATCCATTGAATTAAACTCAGAGAGCTGGTTCTAGGTTGTTTAATGGATAGAGATTAAATAAAGAGCTTGTTTTATTTAACAACAAAGTAAGAAAAGATTGGGGTACTAGAGCTTGTTATTATCTACGGTTGATAACTTCAATGCTGTAATTAGATGACAATTCTACAATTAATTCTCAAATCCATATCTTGTGGTAGAGAAGGATCCCTTAACCAGCTTTCTCCCCTTGATTTTTCATTCAAATTTACTTTCTGTTTTGTTATTCTTTACTTGCATTCTTATTTCATTTAGTAAATCATTCAACAAAAAATCCCCCCTGTTTAGTTTATTGTTGTTGGAAATAACAAATTCAATTAGAATCAATCCTCGTGGGAACGATATCTTACTTATCACTTTATTACTTGTGCGACTAGTATACTTGCTAGTTTCGAACGCATCAGATGCACTTGTGAGCACTAGAGGAGTACATTTCACGTATCATACAGATGTGTTACATCCATTAGATGGACGCTAATCAGCCCTCAAGTGGGCACACTAGCCATTTTGAGTGGGCAAATCAGCCCTCTATTGGGAACATCTCTTTTGCAAGAATTGAAAAGAGGAGCAGACATTGAGAAGTGTAGCAAAATGTAGATGTTGATGAAGAAGTCAGAATCGAAACAAGTAAAATGAGATAAGAGTACTTTGTCAATCTTTGTGGCTTACAAACCTCTCCAAAGTAGGGGGCAAGCTATAGACACTTGATTTTTGAGCTTGATGATGAAACATGATGTGTGTTGAGTAATATGAAATGCCCGAAGAGAACCTTTGAATGGACCAAAAAAAAAAGTGTGAAAAGCCAAGAAAACCCAGAAAACCAATAACCAACTTAAAAAAATCGTAAAAATTAATCCATAAAGAATAAAATAGTAAGTCATAGACCATTGCAAAGTTACAGATGTCTAGTTTTTGTAGAAATATAGGGATTATAAATAAACTGTTGTACAAAGAGTTGTGATCGATTGAATACAACTCACTCTGAATGCACTGTTCACTTGATCCTATTCACACAGGTACTGCTCATCAGAATCCCACATTGGTTTTTTATCACTTTTACACTCGAAGAAAAGCCTGTATAAGCACACCTTGGACACACTTTGTAAGGCATCTAGAAATTCCCTCTTCTTCCTATTGAAGACATGCTTGAATATTTGAGAAGTCTTTTGTAGTCTAAATTTTTTCGAGCGTTTTATATTGCTCTAAACCAAGAAAAGGTACGTCCTGAGAGCAAATTTCTCTTCTCTCCCATTTTCTCTTTTATTTTTCTCGCTTAGAATAAAGCATGTCTAGATTAGCTCATGCTTAGAATAATCACACATAGGTTTTATTTTGATGCTTAGGAGCAAGTTTAGGGTTTTATGAATTATTTAACCCTTTTGTTTGTTTTGTAAGATAGATAAGTGTGTCGAGGTAAGTCCACTATCCCTTCTTTATTAGAATCATGTTTAGAAATTTAATTTCCTTTGTAAATGCTTAGAATAATGTTTAGGAGCACATGATTAGAATCATGCTAGGAGAACTTACAATTGCTTTGAAGCATGCTAGGAAATAGCATTCAATAGGCAAGAATTAACATATTGCCCATTTGAATGCTTGGATTGGGCTCGAATAGCCTTGTTTGATTTTGATTATTTGAATTAGGCTTGAATATGCTATGATAACAATGTTTATGCTAGAAATGCCATGATCCTTAATGAATTGATATGAATAATGCTAGAATAGCAGTTGCCATAATAGAATTATCAAATCTAGGCTAGAATGCCATGATACTAGATAATGGCTTTATATTGAATTAATTAATTTATAAATATATGAATGCATGAATGTATCATGTTTAGAAGTATAATTGAATAACTGTATGATGTCATGAAGTGGTGGTGGACTCTTATTGATGGTGAGCAATTCATTATCTATCAAGTCTCGATTAGAATGTTTGTATCAAATGTGCGTGAATATGCTTCCATTATTGAATACTTGATTTATATGAATGTTATATTTGGAGTGTTAAAGTAGGATTTACTTTATTTGTTGAAGAGAAATGTAATTCTCTCCCTTATCCCCCATGTTTGAAGGAAATATAACTCTATTCTCGTCCTTTTTTCTTTGTATGAATATGTAATTGCCATTGATTGAATAATCACCTCACATGCTTAATAAAGATTAAAACTTGAAATGTGTGCATAAAACGAACAACCTCAAGTGGACTGTATGTTAGTATGAGATATTCTAATTTGGTTTACCCTAGTGGAGGCTGGATTTTGATCTGGGCCGGTCGATTGATTCGGACCTAACTTCTTGAATCATCTCTGAAGGGATAAAAGTAGTTTAGGTCTAGTTTAGGTCTCAAAATGAGGGATCAGATTACCCCCATTCATTCCCAATTGAATAATTGGGTGGCAATTCCATTTTTCTAGATATGCCCATGGCTCATTTGTGTTCCCTTAAGTCTTGGAAAAAGCTTTGACATAGTGTCATGGTCGCAAGTGCTCTAGCAAGATGAAAGTCCCGTTCACAAGATCCTAACAAAGTCAAGGCAATTATAGAGATACCATCGCGTAAGAATGAGAAAGAAGTTTGAAGGTTTCTTGGGAAGATCCAATACATCAGTCAATTCATCGCTAAATTAACGACAGTTTGTGCACCAATCTTTAGGCTTCTAAAGAAGAATAAGCCAATGTGATTGAATGATTAGTGCCAAGAGGCATTTGAGAAGATTAAGAAGTATTTATAAAATCTGCTTGTCTTGAGACCACCAAACCCTGACAAGAATTTAATTCTCTAGTTGGCTCTTAAGGAGGAGGCTGTTAGTGCTATACTACCACAAGAAGATGAGAATGGTGTAGAGCATGCCATTCATTATCTTAGCAAGAAGTTGCTACCCTGCGAGATGAAGCTCGTGCTTAGCCATGATATGGCTTTCAAAGAAGTTTAGGCATTACTTTTAGTCTTGAAGAATTAAGGCTATATCAAACGAAGACGCGATAAAGTATCTATATGAAGCATTTGACATTGGGTACATCACTAAGAAGGTGGTAAAAGGAAGAGTACTTACAGATTATTGGCCAATCCGATCGACGATGATGAACCAAGGGAAATTGGTAATCTAGCCAAGGCTTTGGCCCTCTCTATGCTTTTAAGATGAAATTAGCAAATCCCAAATGCTGGCA
>SNVD02001004.1:0-14079 GCA_013180625.2 Boswellia sacra | reverse complement strand
CAGTGGGCGCCTGGGCCTGACTGGAAACTTGCGCAATGCAAGCAGATGATGAGGAGGCCGACGAGGATCAGCAGCGCCTCGGCGCGGGCCGTCCGCGCGCGCTTCCGGCCGGGGGCGCAGAGGGCCGCCCGTGGGGCCGACCAGTCGAGCAGTCGGAAGTCGTGCGGACTCTCGACTCGGTTGGCGGCCATCTCGGACAGCTCAGCGCCGGCCATCGCTCTCGAGGCTCATCGACCTGCTCGGCAGCTCGCGCACTCAATAGCTACTCTCCGCGCCCGACACCTGACCACTCGAACTCGAACTCGAACTCGAACTCGCCACTGATTGGCCTTGCGTCAACAGTCGCCCACCCGGCGACAACAATCAACTCCACTCGAGCACAACGAACGAAACTCAACAATCTCACGCGCCCCACGACAAGTGTTCGGCGTGAATCCACAGTGCTCGAGCTGGCACACGCCCACCAGAGCCACAAACTCCGACTGACTCGAGTCCGGCCTTCACCTCGAGCGCCCCTCGAACGCTCGTGAGCTCGCAAATCGAGGCCGGCGCGCAGTCGCCTTGGCGTCCACACGAAGGCGACCAGCGCGCGCCAGCGCCGCCTCGTGGCGCGCACATCGCTGGCCAGTTCGAGTCAAAACAAACGGCTCGAGTCACGTGTGTCAGTATCCAAACACTGGCATAATATTCACTCACCTCCATCATGTCCTCGGCTTCAGCCCGATATTAATTAATTGTGTCGCCTCTATTTAACACAGAATACATACAAACACAAACACAGACACAGAACACAAACCGATATTTAAGAATCACTCATGAGCCTCGCCCGCCTGTTCGCGAGCACAGGCTCGCGGGCACACCAAACTCTCCTCTCGAGTCTAGTCACCAAATCGTCGGCAGTGATAGACAGCACACTCATCAACTGTGAGCCCTGCAATCAAACGCAACTCGCCCACACGAGCCAGCAGTTCAGATTCAACCGCAAGTCCTTTCGACTCAAGTTCGGCTACGGCGAACAGCCCTTCTACACGGACCACATGTACAAAGAGCTCGTCGACCAGGACCGACTAACCGACTACAGCTTCAAGGAGATCCGATTCGCCACCCACTGGGAAACCAATTCGCCCTTCCAAGACGACACGCTCGAGCGCTTCCTGCGCTACACCATGTACGACGGCCGGCGCGGCCTCAAGTACAGGCTCCTGCACGACGCCTTCTACGAGATGAAGCTGATCCAATTCAGGCGTATGCTCAAGCAAAAGCGAGCCCTAGAGAGGGGCGCCGATAAAAAGAAGAAGGACGACGAGGCTTCTGTGGCGCTCGAAGAGACGCAGCCTATCGAGTTGAATCCAATGACACTCTTTCACGCGGCCATCGAGAATTGTAAGCCTCTGGTGGTGACCAGGAAGATACGCCGCGGCGGCGCCACCTATCAGGTGCCATACCCCCTGACGGCCACTCAGAGCGAGTGGTTCGCCATGAAGTGGATGGACAAGACCATAAGAGAGCGGCCCAAGCCGCGAGTGGGCCACTATGCCGAGGAGCTGGCCAGGGAACTGTTGGACGCCTCGCAGGGCGGCGGCAAGGTGGTCAAGAAGAAGGACGAAATGCACAAGTTGGCGCAAGCCAACAAGGCCTACTCACACTACAGGTGGGGCTGAATGATGAATGCCCACATCGTATACCAGTGCCCTGGGAGGCGTCACTTAGGAGGCGTTGAGTTCGCCCACGCGTTTGGGGGCAAGGTGATCATTGTCTTCAGTAACACAAAATTTCTGAGTAGACGAGTTGCGCGTCACCACCAAGATCAGCAACATACTCTACCTCAGGCCGCCATTTGGAGTCGATATCGCGTCTGACTCACCTGCGGCCCGCTAGACGTCGTCGACAGCAAATGAGCTGGGCTTTCCTCATGGCGCCTCCACTCTGTCTACACGCAGACTCTCCACTGTGCCGGCACGTTCCCTCGTTCGCTCTCTCGCTCGCTGATCGATCATAAAACGCCCACTCGCATGAAAGGTCGCCGCGCAATGAGCTTTCGGGCGCTTCCTTGGGCGAACTAAAAAAAGATTGAACTATTGCGCGCACCCGCCTGTCGCTGCTCGTATTGTCGAGCTGCTAAGGCTCCAGCAGCGAAAGATCTCGAGCCAGAGTGGGCCGACAGATTCAGCTTGAGCCAGTCTGTCTGCCGGCTCAAGCTCACAACCAGGATTACGGCCGCCAGTGGAGCAGAAAGTGCAGCACGCGCCGTCAAGTGCTCGGAAAATCGCGTGGCCGTGATTTTCCGCCTCGAGCTCGGACGGTACCGCTCGGCTTGCGAAATCGGACCGCAGGTGTCCAACGGAAAGGATGTAAATCGTTTGGGTGGGAGAGATGGAAATCGTTTTGGGTGGGAGAGCTCGGCTTGCTCGACTGGCGGTTTGGTAACGTACGCCAGTAAACGTGTGGTCCGTATTGCGACCTACCGGTGACTCGAGCCGCTCACCGGGACACCGTCGTCGAAATGAATTCCGCCCCGCACTGACTCAGAGTCGTCTAGGCGCGCTAATGAACGCCACAGGCGTTCGCAGTGATAATGATGCGACATTATGTGGGTACACTTGTTGTTGTTGTTGTTGTTGTTGTGGTGGTGGTTGTCGTTGTGATTGTGGTTGCGGTCGTGGTTGTTTCCCCAAGACAGCGGCGCTGTCGGTGTCGAGTTGTCGAGAGCGGCAAGACGTCGACGCCGACGTGGAGAGTGCACGCGCTTGTGATGCGCGGCTGCGTATCCATCAAGACAACGACGTCATCGCCAGCTCAGCCGATGGACCCGCGCGCCAGGCGCCACTCATCTTTTCGCCATCGTGGCGCCCCTGACGCGAGCGTCGCCATCTCGCCGACGCACGCACTTCCAGGTGAACGATAAGAGTTTGAGGGCATCTGGCGAGCGCCAGCTTACGGAGGCCTTCATGTAAACAGGGCGGGTCGATGTTAGCGACGCCGATCAGCGGACATATCTGTGCGCGCAGGTAGCGCTGTCGACTGAAAAGATATTACATCAGGTGGTGCGGGCGTCTAAGCGAGTTTGCGCTCGACGCTCCGACCCCCTCGAGAGCGGCAGCATCGGCCGCGCAGCCCAATACAGCAACCACATCAACATAAACATCAACAGCAACTGCAACTGCAACTGCAACAACAACAACAACAACAACAACAAGAGAGTGATATCGAAGATGCCGCTCGTGCGCAACAAGTTGTCGTCGTGCGTCTTAGGCGCGCGCCTGTGCGCGCCCTCCGCCTTAATGGTCTGGGCACATATGACACGCGCGGCTGGCTCACCTGAAGCGCCTCCAACGCGCGTCGACTGCCACTAACCTGCTCGTTGTGGCTGGCGGACGCAGTCGCTCGCCCGTAGGCTCGCGTTTGCACTTTGCGTCTGCTCTTCATCTGGCATTCAAGCGCTCGGGCGCGGCCCGCCTGTGAGTGTGTGCGCGCGCCGCCCGCTAGTGTCTCGATTCCATTTGTTTGTTTGCGCCTCCGCCGGACGCCGAGCCTGAGCAGCGTCGGCTCTACGCCACCGCCGCCGCCGCCGTCGTCGTCGTCTCGATTGCCCTTCTCGAGGTCGAGTTGCTGGCGGCAAAATAATTGGCAAACTGATGACTCGGGCACGCGCGCCGAGCCGCCCGCATCCGTCGGGCCTGACTGGCGCGCGCACGTCGGTGTGGTGGCGCCGCCACGACGCGGGGCGTGGCCTAGCCCTCGGTCGCCTCCCCCGAGTGGCGCGCCAAATCTATGCAATCATTTGTTGCTCAATCTGCGCGCTTTTCATCTATCCACTCGATTTGGCCTCGCCGTCGCCGCCGCCGCCAGCCGATGAAAGCGAACGCCGAGGTGATCTCTCGTCGCGGCCGCGTTCGCTCGTCGCCAGATCCGGCCGACCCCCTCTCGAGCTGCAACAGCGCCCGCCTCGCTCGGCCGACTCGAAGGGATACGTGTCGGCGGGGGCGTGGCTGGAGGCGAGCCCCCCGAGCTTGCGCAGCCCCACACGTGTGGGCCGGCCCGAGTGGTGGCCGAGAGGCTTGGTGGAGGTGGCGGTGAGGCTATGGTTGGAACAATGAGCAAAATGGAGCTCACAACAGCCTGGCCGAGCCTTTGAATTCCGTCTGCGCGCTCGCTGTTTCTCGAGAACGCGCCACGAGCGCGCCAGTCCGAGACTTCCTTTGAATTATCATCTCATTTCGTAACTCTCTCTCTCTCTGCCTCTGTCTCTGTCGCTTAATCGGGGCCGAATTTCCGATCGCCAGAGAGACAACTCAACACCACCGCAATAAGTGAGCAGCTCGTCGCCAGCCGCAAGTCGCAAACTTATATATTGACCCCAAGTGCCCGTTGGCTGCCGTCAGAGTCGCGCCCGCGCGCACACACGAACAATCAAAGCAAACTCGCGAGCGCAAGCGCATCCCAAACCACAAGACCGGTCGAGCAATCTCATTTGGCTCGACTCTTATCACCAAAACCGCCGCATTCTCATTTTGAAACACTCATTCACTCAACCACTCAATCACACACTCACTCACTCACTCACTTACTCACTCATTCTCACACATACACAACGACACACTGAAGCCGCCAAGATGCCCATCAATCGCATGCCCACGAAGGACTTCATCAATGTCAAGCAAAGAAATCGTCTCGACTCGCTCATCACCGATGTCACACCCAACAGCTCGCCCGAGGCCATCGCAAAGGTGCGCGCCATTCTCAACGCCGAGTTCGAGAAGAATCCCGACCAATTCGATCCCAGCGATGTGGAGCGCTTCATGAACTCCGACTGGACGGTGACGCGATTCCTGATGCGCAAGAAGGACAATGTCGAGGAGGCGGCCAAGATGATGATCGCCTGCGGCCAGTGGCGCCACCGGCTGGGAATGCCCCGCTGGAAGGACGAGGACTTTCCCAAAGAGTTCTACAATCTCGGCGGCGTCTTCCCCTATGCGCCCGATCTCCTGGGCAACACAGTGATCTACACGCGCGCAAAGCTCTACGACAAGAAGCTCCACTGCATCCAGGAGCTCTTCCAACACTATATGATCCACATCGCCAATCGGGTCGACAACGAACGCGACGGCCGCGGCTGGTCCATCATAGTCGACTGCTCCGGCACCGGCATGGCCAATATGGACGTCGGCATGCTAATCTTCATGCTCAACGAGGTCATACCGCACCTCCCCAAGGGCCTCAACTATGTTCTCATCTACGAGCTCCCCTGGCTGCTAAGCAAGATAGTCAACACCACCATCGCCTGCTTGCCCAGCGAGTACAAGAAACTCGCCAAGACTGCCTCCAAGAAGGACATCCACAACTGGGTGGCCAAGGAGTCCTTGCCCGACTTCATGGGCGGCACCTGCGATATCAACTACCGGCGCGCGCCCAAGGGCGCCAGGACCTTCGAGGAGATGGCAGGGGACCTGAAACTGAGCGAAAAAGATGTGGCCACCATCCACAAGATCTATCAGCCTTACCTGGACGAGGCAGACGCGGCGCTGGCGGCGCGCAAAGGCAAGAATATGAGACGTCGCAGCTCAGTGCTCGAATTTTGGCATTGGATGAAGAACAAAATCGATGGGCCCGGCGACGAGAACGGACAACAGGCAGACCAGCAAGACGCCAGCGATTCCTCCAAGGCCGGCTCGGGTAAGCCGGCCAAGAAGATCAGCGTCATCAACAAGGACGCCCCCAAGCTCGCGGCCATCGCCGACGAGGGCGACGAATGAAGAGTGTCTGCCACCAGTCCGCCTGATTCCTTCATGTCACCACCGCTGCACTCTGGTCAATCAAATTGCAGTACTCCAAGATAGCACAGGATTTATAGAACACTGGCATTCCCGGCGTGAGTCGCCATAATCATACAGAGTAAATTCGCACGCCTTTGTCAATAAAACTACAAGCTAAATACTCGACTTCCGGCACGTGTAAAATCTGCACTCTGCTTGATATTGTATGTGATGCTGCAGTTCAAAATATAAATAACAGTTAAGGATGACAAAAGAGCGATGAAGTGATCAATGTTGTGGATTCACTTTACACTCACTGTGACAATTACCAACGAGACAACAAACTCATGCAGAAGTACAAATGTCGCGAGCTCGTTCATTTACTGTCACAATTGATTTTTCATCATTTCTTATACTTGAAGGTTCTTGGCTAAGATTGGAATAATAAATTTCTCGTGCCCGATGATACCTAGAACCAATTCACAACTAAGTGGCTGCTGTGATGCTGTGAGTGGTAGGTTTTCAAACATCGTGACACTAGTAAAGTTGACTATGTGGTTAAATCGAACTAGTTCCTGCTAAAGCTCGTTGCACAAAAACACAAACGTGGAAAGAATAGTCGCGACTCAATGAGCTGAAGGGATGATCGCGTCAATGATAAGGACTTGGTTGGTTGAGGGCTTCTTCGTGAGCGAACCAGTTATTTGTTCAATTAAGTAACATGAGATCACTTGTCACCCATTTTGACTTTGGCTGTTAATATGATTGCCACAATCAGACCAAACAGTCCAATGGCACTGGCAAAAATTTCAACAATGAGAATCCTGACGAATAGACTTGGATTGGCAGCGTCTGCCAATGCTGCTCCAGAGCCCACTATGCCGACTGATACACCGCAAAATAAATTACATAGGCCAACAATGATGCCAGCGGCAAACATGATATATCCCGA
This sequence comes from Boswellia sacra, assembly GCA_013180625.2. Lineage (NCBI taxonomy): Eukaryota > Viridiplantae > Streptophyta > Magnoliopsida > Sapindales > Burseraceae > Boswellia > Boswellia sacra. The sequence continues at coordinate 7,374 of SNVD02001004.1, read as the reverse complement.
CACGTAGTTTTGTGATTTGATTTCAATCCTGAATGCCGCGTGGGGGTCGTAGTTTTCGATCAGATTGACTAGCACAACCGCTATAATAACACCATAGATGGCCACAGCTTCGCAAAAAATAATCGATACTAGATTTCTCGTCCTGATACGTGGAGCCTTGACACCTCCACCTATGATGGAAACACCGGTCGAGAATATACCCATGGCCGCGCCGAACACACTGAGACTGATAGCTAGCGCTATGCCCATATTGCACCACATGAAAGGCGATATGCCCTCTAGCAGCCATGGTATTGTATATTTGGGATCTTTGCTGAGCAATAAGGTGCCCTCCATGATTGGATTCTATGGATATGAGTGTGAGTCGATGATGTTGGTGGTATATGGGCTTGATAAGAAGCCAGTCTTCGTGATAGGCGATGATCTAAGCTGTTGTGCATTTAATTTATCTCTTTAGTTGACGATGACACTCGAACTTGGGGCAAGCGGCGTCCGAGGACTTTCGATCACGATAACTTCAGTAGGTAAACGCGCGCTGTACTCTATGTGGCGCTGCCGCGCGAATTACAAACGTGAACGTTCTTCAGCTGCTGACAGCTGTTTTGAGTGCCGCCCCCACACGAGCTGAGGCTTCATCAAGTCAACACCAGCATCAGTCTAAACGACCCGTTCTCATGATGATAGAAATCTCAAGCTCGATGTTTTGATACCTAAGCAAGCAATCATTTTCGCTACATCCTCTATCCAACAATCCACAATGCCAAGCCAGGAAGATGTTGAGGAGAACAGCCTTGTTCGATCTAACTCGCAAGCCGAGCTAGATTTGTTCGCGGCGATCGCAAAAAAAGACATTGAGTCCGTGCTCCAGGTCATCCGGTCTGAGCCAAAACTAAATCTTAACTGTGTAGACAAGGACGATCTCACGCCTCTGCAACATGCAGCCAGAGATATCGAATTGGCGAGGATACTCATCAATAATGGAGCTGATGTTAACTTCACTTCTCGTAAAGATGGCTATACCGCTCTCATGTTTGCCGCTATTAGTGGCAACTGTCAAGTCGTAAGACTTTTGCTAGAGAGAGGCGTCAATACTACAGTCGAAAACTGCGTCCATAGGACGGCAGCCCAGATGGCTGCTTTTGTAGGTCAAAGTAAAATTGTTTCTATCATAAACTGCTGGATACCATACGAGACATCTATAGGTCCCTACACACGTCCTCGTCAGCTGGAAGACGAACCTCGGATACCAACAAAGCCTCTTGGACATTTGCTACATGACTACATCGTTTATCCGTCTTACCACCCGGTCAAGTTTATATTGTTTATCAAAGATAACATCCAATTAGTTGAACATGGTAGCAAGTTTCTATACGTTCTAGACGATCTCTGCTCCAAATCTGTCAAGCCCCCACAGGGCGATGAAACACTCGGTCTCAAGTACCACTACCTCGCTTACCTACTCCGTAGCAGCATTGACTTTTTCAAATCCAAATGCTCTGGGCGCGATGAGTCTAACAACTCCAAATTCGACTCTCAACTATGCAGCAAGGCTCTGGAAACTTTTGTTCGGAAACTCATAAAGAGACCTGAACCTAGAGCTATACAACCTGTAACACCTCAAATAGACCGATTAATAACAGAATGTCTGTATAAGTTTCCATACACAAATCTTAGGATATATAATATGACAAATTACGCTCTAGGTAACAGCGAGATGAGCGAGCGAAGGTCATACTCAGTATTGACAACGAGTCTAAATGGACCAAGCATGTTCACTGACACCTCAGAGGCCTGCTCGATATGTATTGAAGTACAAAAGACCAAAAAGTGTAGTAGGTGCAAGGAGATCTATTATTGTGGCCCTTCTTGTCAATCGGCTGATTGGTTTCAGCACAAGAAGGTCTGTAGAAACCCCGAAGAAGTTCCGTTGTTGGCTCCAAATGAACAGGCGCAGTCTGTTAATTAAGTATCTAGTATTAACAACGAGTTTGGAGTTTCATTCAATCTGATGGTCAGGGTCTGTAAAATTTCGATAATGTCTTTGATCACTTGATGGCCCTGCAATAAATACGTGCAATCACTTCTGTATCTAATTACAGCCAGTCACGCTATCCAACGCTCTCCATTTTTGTTCGTTCGAAAATCTCTAATTGTTCTATCTGATCGCTGACCTGGTTACGGGCATCGTTCAATCTGTCTCTAGCCTGCTGGACCGATAGAATCTTCTCCTGCAACTTCCGCATGCTTTCTCTTTGCTCTTCAGAGGCCGCCTGTCCTACGTCGACCTGTTCTTCATTATCAGAATCTTTAGAGCTGCTCTTGCGCTCGAATGTGGCTGACTTTTCCTCCAGGTAGTCAAGTATGGACCCGTATCGCTCCTGAATGGCATCTAGCTCATCCTGTGTACAAAATATAGAATTACCATCGGGCCCTATTTTCCGCACCTCAGCCAGGCGGGAAACGAGTTCATCGTAGCGTTTCAAGTCTTCTTGAAGGCTGGTGGTAGTTCCGGTAAAGTCACCAGCGCAGTTTGGGGCATTGTTGTCATTCGTGGTTGTGCCGTTATTTTCTACGTCAATTGTCTCCTCATCGTTTATTTTCCTACAGTTGGCACTCGTTATTGACCTAAATCTGCCAGGTATACCCGTTGACAGACGATTGTTTTGGGCGCGCTGGAAGTGTGATGTTGCGCTGGTCAGTTGAGCGTATTCTTGGCGAAGAAGAGTGTCGTCAAGATTGAAGTCACAGTCACTATCGATGTCGCTTAAGTTGTCATTCTGTATGTACTTGCAGTATTTCTCAACGAATGAGAGTGATGCTAAATCTTCGGCGGTTGTATCGAAGCAAATGCTTGCTTCGTCGACCTCTTCCTTGATTTGAGCCTCCATTTGAGAAACGTTTATGTGATCTGAGACTGAGTAACAACGCTCTAGAGTTGCAGTCTGGTCCATTCAATTGCAAGACGGCATGTGCAGGAATAAAGGTACTTGAATATTATAAGTAAAATGCGTAACACTTAGATGAGTCAGATAGAGAAATGATGCAAGTCTCTACAGTACATTCACCGGCAATTGTCAGCTCATTGACACGAGTCAGTCTGGCGCGCCAACAAAGTTTCGGCTCACAACGAGATATTTTTGGCCCTTGTACATAATTGTTTCCCCCATTCTTCGAATACAGAATACGCTCGGAGTAGGGGGACAGAAGTTGCACGTTGAGAACCCGCGCGCGTTTTCTCTTGTTTGCCATCATGTGACTTGACGCAAAATAGATCAACACAACTTTCACGCAACAATTCACTCGACAGCTATGTGACTGACCGCAGTCGTATTCTATCTGCATCAATCGGTGCACCATGAACCTGTGATGAGTTACAATCCCTCATCTTCTGGCCCTGCGCCTGACAGTCTACCAGAAGATTTTTTCGACTCGAACAAGAAGAGCAAAAAGTTACAGGAAGATGCGCTTGCCAAAGAACTCGAACAGTTCGAGAAAGAAATGGCAGCTCTCGAGGCAGAATCACAAGAGATGATCAAAGACGAGTTTGAAAAATTACAGGAAGAAAAGAATGCCGAGGAACTCGAACAGCAACTCGAACAATGGAAACGAGTTCGGAATCTGGAGAAGAAAGCTGAGGAAATTCAAAATAAGACTACAAGTGAAAGTGTCATAAAGCGGTTCAAGAAGGACACGAGTCATGTCAGTTATGATGCCAACAAAACTGACGAAGCCAACATCAATCTTGACGACATAGAGGACTTTGAAGACAAGTTATTCGACTGGAGATCGAAAGGTTTATAGAGACCTGGATTGCCTCAGCTACTTCAGACACTTATCACACTCGACTGTTCGTCCTGCGAATCGTCATCATGGTCGACGGCAATGACATGAGAAGATGAAGCGATATTAGGTCCGTTGATTGACCGAAGGTTAGCTTTCATGGACAAGAAATGTGACTCCCGCCTACCCCTCAATGTTTTTCCAGGAAGGGGGTTGATGGAGTTGAAGGCCACTCCAAAGAATTGATCCATGTCCATCGGCGAGTTTATAATTGTTCTCAGATAACTATTGACAGCTGCCGAGCTATCGTGCTTCATCAATTCTTTCTCATTGATCTTCAATAACGCAAGAGCCACTCGAAACATGATCTTGTCACCCTCATAGAGAAAACAATCCCAGAGTCTTAAGAACAAGCTTGGCGATGTACCGTCCACAAAAATGGTGAGAAACCAAGCAAATAGCGATAACTCGATGTCGTAAGCCTGAAAATGAGCATATAGTTCCGGCATCATGACTCCCACGAAATCCATCACCACATTCGAGTCGACTTGAGCAAGCCATAGATCATTATAGTATCCCGTTGGCATGATTTTCTCAACAATAGAAATCAGACACCAGAAAGCCTCCTCTTCAGGTAATACTAGTAAAGCCACTGCTGCTAGTCTATTCATGCCTTGACAGTAGCCGATGTGTGGTGCATGGGCAGCGAAAGCTGTCAGAACTCTTCTGAGACGAACTGTTCCTGGTGAATCAATGGTCTCAAAGTATTTGTTGTTTGGCAAGGTGCGTAACAGGTCTAGTTCAATCTGTTTCGAGGATGGTTTCATCTGTTGTTTTGCGTCTGTTTGACTAGATAGTAACAAACTTTGGTAGTAGTCGGAGCTGCGGTTTGCTCTTTCTTTACCGACTTTCAGATCAACGAGTGCTTTCCAGATCTTACATCTGTATTCTTGTGGGACGCTTGATCGCAGGAGATTCTTGAATTCTTTGCTGTTCGATAGGTTAGCTTTATCAAAGTCCTTGATAAAGTCATCCCATCCAAGTTTCCAGGAGGACTCTTCATTTTTCGATGACCTTACGGAGTTGTGTAGAATAGAATCCTTCCTCTTGTGTTCGTTGATCGATTCTGATTCGCTGAATTCTTCGACTGCCGAAAGATGTGACGGATAAGTTCCCTCACTGGAGCCTCGTTTTAACGGAGGTCGCCCTTTATCTTGATTTAGTGAAACTTTATTGCACTTTTCATTTGATACTAGGTAAAAACCTAATTCATCACATAGCTTTCCACTAGAGTCTTGTGCTTCATTCTGTTTTGATCTGCTTCCTGTACGGTTGCCCTCTTTCCAACTCAGTGGTATGTCGAGTGACTCATCTTCGAGTAGGCGTTTGATAAGTATTGTGACACGCTCATTATGTATAAACTGACTATCAGAAGTTGGACTATTCTTTTCTGTTGAAGGCTGCTTAGAAGATTCTATTTCTTTGAGAAGGGATAACAGTTTGCTATGTATCTGGCAACAACGAGCCTCTAGCTCTTGAGCTTGTGACTTGAATTCCATTTCCCGTTTCTCTGCAGTGGCACAGCGATCTGTGAGGTCAAGGACATTCTTAATCAATAGTTCGTTAGTTTTCTTATAAGCCTCGAGGTTATCATCGAGTTTTGCTATTTGCCTAAGTTGTCGATGCGTTTTGCTTTGGCCGTACAACGCCTCGGCACTGGATTGGCGGCGTTGAGAGTCTCGTCCATTGCCTTGATCGAAGACCTCATTGGAAAGTGAGATGATGGTTTTATCACGGAGTTCTAAATTCAAGCGTAAGAGTTCTATTTCTGACTTTAGCTTAGAGACGGCATCCTCAAGATCATGCCTTTGTAGACTGATCTGTTCTCTCTCGTTTTTGCTCTCTTTCAAGCTTGATCTGAGCTTTATAATCTCCTCGTCTTTCGCATAGAGTTGTGTTTCGATAAGTTTAAGCAATCTCTTTTGTACTTCTTTTGTACCTTTAGGCGAGCTGATCTCTTCGGACTTATCTGTTCCATCGATATCGCCGAGCTGAAGTAAATGATCGTCTGGATCGATCGAACCAGAGTCAAGATCGATACCAATGGACTGCGACACAATCAACTTCTCGAGCCCTTCTTTTTCAATTCGAGTTAGCTCCAATTGCCGCTGGAGCAGGCTTATCACTTGACGGCTAGCCCTTAGCTCGGAATCAGTAGCACTCAGATTGTCTGAGGTAGTGTTGAGGTCAACTTCGAACCTCTGACATCGTTGGCAGACGTTTCGCGAATTTGAACTGCCAGGTATATTGGAGTCTGGCTCAACGCCACTGAGAACGGTGTTGCGTCTGAGTAGATTTTTCGCCAGTTTATTTTTTTGATTCATTGTTCTAGTGTGAGTCAAATCTATCTAGGCTTCGTTATTAGATTAGTACATGCAATACGGACCGTGGGAAGTGCATCCCGATCGGCCTAGACTCTCAGTCTAATGATTATTCAAGTTAGCTTGGGTTGTGAAGCAATCGCAGCAAGACTGCCGAATGCTTACGATGACACCGACCGGTAGGTCGTTCGAGACTATTTGTCGAAATTGATGTGACGACAATCGGGCAGCTTACTACTTGAGTATAAATTTGATTGCTACATAATTGTTCCAATGATTGATTGTTACTCAAGATCACTGTGGGCAGGAGTGTTTGGTGGGCGATCACGGCTGTGGGAGGGGCTTGTGGTATCAGGGCGTCAATAGGCGGATGAGTTGATACCGATGGGCGTTGTCTCGTAAGAATCAGCAAACTTCTTAGGCTCTTGTTTTTGTGCCTTGGGTGGAATCATTGTTGCCCTATGGGGTCCAAATCGATTGGGCTGAGAGCTGACGAAATGTGAGTGTGGTTCATAAAACATGACGACCGTGCTCGTGAACAAATCAGATGCGAGATCGCAATCTGCAGAGCGATGCCGAGAAAAAGGAAAGCAGAGCGGAGGAGAGCGACGATGGGCAGCAGAGCGCAGGTTTGCGAGAGGCGAGCAAAAGTGGCCGCGAATTTGCGTCATGTTTCGCCATAATTCTGTTCCACGCGCATTCGGGCCGCATTTTCGCGCGCTGTGGCCGGCTCAGGCCGAGCGCATTGGTGGTGATGGCGATGGCGATGGCGTTGTGAGGCAGTGGCTCGGTCAGGCTGGGCACAAATGAATAGATTAGCTTGTCACTGGCGAACACTCGAGCTCGCTTATTAAGCATCCCTTCTGCATAATGGGCTTTCCCGGCTCGGCCGACGACCTTTGAGCGAGGCCGAGCGTGGGCGCGGCGTCGGGTCGAGTGTCCTTGCGGAGAGCGAACAAAAGCGGATGCTTGAGCAAATGTCAACTTCATTGTCGACTAATGAGCGAGGCCTAAAAGCCATTCGGCGCGCATCACTGGTTATGCCCTCGGCGCAAGACCTAGCGACAGCAATTCAAAGCGCTAGGCACCCCGGATGTGACCAAGGTCTACTATGCGCAGGCGCGCAGGCGCCGCCGCCGGCCGAGCTTGATCGATTTGATTTCCACGACTAGATGAGCGCCGCGCGCCACAGCGGCTTTAAAGTCTAGCTCGA
>SNVD02001003.1:0-13864 GCA_013180625.2 Boswellia sacra | reverse complement strand
ATGGTCTTCCCTAAGGTTGTAAATATCTCTATTGGATGTCGAGGTTTGGGCCTTGCTTGGTACCTCATAGGTGCCAGCATGTCCCAATTTTGTGCCTTTTCTGCCAAGGAATCTAGGAAGTCAAGTGCTTCCTCAGGGTCTTTTTCTTTAAATTCTCCATTACACATTAATTCTACTATTTGCCTATCTTGAGGTGTTAACCCTTCATAGAAGGGTGCAACTATTCTCCAAGTTTCAAAACCATGGTAAGGACAGGTATTAAGTAGTTCCTTATACCTATCCCAACATTGGTAAAGGGTTTCCCCTTGTTTTTGAGAGAAATCAGAAATTTTTCTTTTAAGAGAATTTGTTCTACTGGTTATGTAAATTTTTTTTTCAAAATTTTGTTGTTTCATCTCATCCCATGAACTGATGGAATTCGACGTCAAATTTTGTACCCATGTTCTAGCTTTATCTTTTAAAGAAAATGGAAAAAGCTCTAATCTAATGGTGTTTATGCTACAATTTGGGTCAGTGTAGGAGCTACATAACTCTTCAAAGAGTTTTAAGTGCGAATATGGGTTCTCCATGTCAAGGCCATGAAAAGTGGGTAGAAGTCGAACAAAACTTGGTTTGAAATTAAAATGGATTGAATCTGGAGGAGAAACTACACAAGATGGTGCACTAGTCTTTACCGGATTCATGTAGTCTCTGAGGGTTCGTCGTTGGTTCTGATCATTTTGTTGGGAACGATTGTCCCCTTCGTCCGTGAATATTTCCACATGATTGTCAGCCATGTTTTCTAAGGAAGATGATGTTTTTCTAACAAGTCTACCACTAGATGTTCGTAACCAAATTTTCATGCAAGAAAGAGAGAAGAAAGGAGAAGAAAAGATGAACACAAAAAAAATAAAAATAAAAAATTTAGATCTAAGATGAGAAAAGAGAACACTTACAATTTTGCACGCCAATTTTTACCTTCCTCGGTAACGGCGCCAAAAACTTGACACATCTGAAAAAGGATTATCTCCCAAGTGTAGGAGTGTCGAATTAATAAAACCCGATGAGACCGGGGTCGATCCACGAGGAAGGGAATTTTAGCACTATAAACTATAAAGTAAACAAATATGATATGGATGATTCAAAGGGATGACAAGATAATATCAACAAGTATAAGTAAAGAACAAATTCTTAAACAATAAATAAGAATAACACAAGAGAAATTCACACAATAATAATGAGAGCTAAGGTTATGGGATTCGCCCTTGATATTTCAAATAAGGATAAACAACCCGTTTTAGTTATATGAATTATATTTGCTTTCGTTACCAATATTTACTACCACTTCTTGTAAAATGGGTTTCAGCATCCTAATGTGCCAATCTCCATATTCTACAAAACAAATTAAGGTTCCTAACTAGATTCATGTCGGTAAGAAGAACCATACATCATCTAGAAAGGATCCAAGCATTTGATGTGCCAAGGATTGTCGACAATGGATCAAGACCTCCACTTTACGAGTGTTGTCAAGATTGATTAAGAAATTAAATATAATCTATAAAAACAACATAAGATTATGATTATTAGTACATATAGCGTTAGAGATCCTTACTCCTCATATCAAGGGTTTCACCCTTTCACCTTAGTAAGAGAGAAATTAGAAAGACATTATAAGAGAAAGAACACAAAATGCAAGAAAAAGGAAATTCATTAATAACATAAAACACGAAACACAATACAAGATCCCAGCAAAGGCCAAGATGATCCAGCCAAGGCCAAGATGCCCTAATGGGTCACAAGGCACCTCTATTTATAGATACATCCAGGGGCAAACTTGTCAAATTACAAGGGCATAATTGTCAAATATTAGTTGTAAATATCTTTGACAATTGGGATCATTAGGTACACCACTTTGACCATCGATTTTGACATTGAAATGTTGAGAATTTTAATCACATGTCTTCATGAAAGTTGTAGATATTTCTCTCAGCGTTCTAGAACATATAGATTTGCATAATTTGGATATGTATTTTGAGAGATACAGTTCAAATGCTCAGGCCAGGTCAGACTAGGCTGAGACTGTAGATGGGTTCACTCTAAGCCCAATTTTGGTCCGCTAAGAGCCCGAATTTGATAATGCTTGTGTAATGCAATCTTGTATAAAATTGAATCAGCTTTCCAAAACATTAAGAATTGCACCATTCTAATCTATAAATAGAGAGTTATACGCATTTTACCGAACGTGTAACAAAATCAAAATTAAGAGGAAGTTAATTCCAAAGATGCAAAGACTATAAATATGTTTAAGTTGAGGAATTTAATGACACTATTAATGTAATATGATGAACTAAGCTCTTATTAAACATACATATTTAAGTGTTCATCATCATTCAACCTACCTAGATCGAAATTCGACCTCCCCTAGGGTATACCAAATAAGAATAGCTCATGTTATTACATAGTCTGCTTAAGTGGTTGATTTTATGCACATACTTTTATTTTAATCTTCATTAGTCATGTGAGATGATTATTCACTCAAATAGTAATTATATAGTCATCCATAGAAAGAGGGAGGAGAATGGATTACATTTTCGTCAAACATAGGGTAAAGGAAAAAGGATTATATCAATCGTTCATCAATAATAAAGTAATTCTACTTTAAATACTTCAAATAAAATATTCCATTTATTCGCAATAAATTACATATTCGAATATAAACAATCAATTCAAGACTCAATAAATAGTGAATTCCTCACCACCGTATGTGAGTCAATTTAATACTTATCACGCCTTTTCAAGCATTCATTCATTCATTATAAGTGATGGTTCTTCACTATCAATGTGAGCCCACTACTACTTCATGGCATCATACAACAACACTTTTAATCATAATATGTTCAAGATAAAAGCAATCAATTAAAAATTCAATGACAGGCCATAATCCAATATCTGGCACTTTGACCTAGATTTGACAATTCTATCCTGACAATCGCTATTCTAGCATAATTCATGTCAATTTAAAAGGAATTATGACATTTCTAGCCTAAACATGGTTATCATGACATATTCTAGCCTAAACATGGCATTTCCAGCTTAATTCAATCATTCAAGGATGAATAAAGCTATTCTAGCTGAATCAAGCATTTAAAGCACAATATTGTAATTCTTTTATTCTATGCTATTTCCTAGCATGCATCAAAGCAAATATAAGTTCTTCCTAGCGTGATTCTAATCATGTGCTCCTAATCATGATTCTAGACATTCACAAAGAAAATAAATTCCTAAACATGATTCTAATAAAGAAGGGATAACGGACTTACCTCGATATGCTTATTCATTGTGTAAAACAAACAAAAGAGTTAAGGAATTCATAAAACCCTAGATGCTTCTAAACACCAAATTGAATCCTAAATATGCTTATTCTAAGTATAAATAAACCTAATCATGCTTAATCCTAAGCAATAAAAGTAAATAAGAAAAGTGGATGGAGAAGAGAAATCTATTCCCAAGACGTACCGTTTCCGGGTTTAGAGCAACAAAACTCCTAAGTTTATTTTAAACTTGAAAGGACTTCTCAAATTCTGGAGCGTGTATTCAAAAGAGAGAAGAGAGGATTGTTGGATATTTCACGTGTGTTGCAAAGTGTGGAGGATGGGAGTTTATATAGTTGAAGGTCAAAGTTGAAAATGGAAGTAAAAAACCAAAAAGGAAAGGTTTTTTTTTATGAAATATACCCAAAATAAAAGGGCAATAGCGGGTGGCTATTGACAAATAGCCAAGCGACTCTCTGATAGTCGGGTGACTGTTGACTAATAGTTGGGTAATTGTCTAATAGTTGGGCAGCTGTCTAATAGTCGACTGACTTTTTACCTCTTCGTCCTTCCTATTTTGATATTTTGCAGTGTAGTCTCTTTTGACCTTAATCCGTTTGATTGCATATAAGTTTTTGATTTAACTCCAATTTTCAATCTATAAATTTCTATGAAAACTGGATATCTGTAGCTTCACAACTGTATTTGACTCATCCACAGATTTCTTCTAGGTTAATTTCTATGATTTTTTGAAGTCACATGTCTATTTTTAAGACCCTTTGTCAATTCCTTCTCACCCATTTCCTCTTTAGCTTGCAAGGGTATTTTAGTCTTCTCTTTCACTCGACATTCATATTCATTTCATCATTGATCCTAAAAAATCTAGTGTCTATAGCTCGCCTCCTACTTTTGAGAGATTTGTGAGACACAAAGGCCAACAACGTATACTCATCTCGCTTTTCCTTCTTCCATCTCAACATCTTTATCTTTGTCTCTACCTTCATTGCATCAGACTTCTTATCATCTTTTCTCCTTTTCTATTTCGTTCAAAATAATGTGTCCATTTGAAGACTAATGTGCCCATTTAAGAGCTAAAAAGCCCACTCAAAGGCTAGCGTGCTTGTCTAAAGGCCAATATGCCCATCTATGGGTAGAGGTGCCCATTTCAAGGGCTGACGTGCCATTCAAGAGCTGATGTGCCCATTCAAGGGCCAATGTGCCCTCTCAAGATTTAGCAAGCATCCTTATGATGCTATGACAAAACACTCTTTAGTGCACCTACTTTTTAGGGTTTCTAACACTCTTCAGTGCACCTACTTCCTAGGGTTTTGTAACACTCTTCAGTGCACTTATTTCAGGGCTTAAAACACTCTAAATGCACTTACTTCTTAGGGTTTTCAACACTCTTCAGTGTATTTCTTCTTAGGGTTTGTGCCTATTCTGAGGCTTCAAATACTTTTAAGTATACCTACTTCTTAGGGTTTCCTTCTAATGTATGCCCACTAGGAAAATATCTTTCATGCACTCTTCGTAATCTTTAGACCTTTTCATCCTTCATACCTTTAGCTAAGTATTCTTTATTCTTTATTTGATCTCTTTAGACTTTGACCTTGCCGGGTTTCATGCCCTTCTTTCGAGTATTCTTCATGCTGCTTTGATATTCTTTAGTCTTTGCATTTGTTGGGTTTCATGCCCCTCTTCTAAGTATTCTTCATGCTTCTTTGATCTTCAATGGGTTTCATGCCTAAACATTCTTGCTTTTATTTCTTGATTCCTTGTGGTTCGTTGGAAAAAAAATTCTTGATTTGTCATGTTCTAACATTTTTCATTCTCGACTTCTTTTGCATTCATCAACCTCTTCACTGGGGATTTCTTATCATGTTATTGATTCTTTGACTCATTGTAGATCTTGCCATTGTCCTTATAAGTTCATGCAAAATATCAAACATCTTGATGATTTCAAATTAATTCAAAATTTACCCCATATGATGTGTACTTCAACAATTTTACTTTCTAGTCTCATGAGAAATTCTTCTATTTGAACCGGTTGAAGATTTCATCAATCGACGTTATTCTTCCTTCTTTGTGAGTCGCTAAACATTGACATAGTCAGGTACCTACCACTGTGATGTTTCAAAGATTCCTTCGATATCTTAAAGTTGATGTAAAGATTTCTTCCCCTTTTTCTTTTCTTTTCTCTCCCTCTTTTTCCTTTCTCTCTCTTTTTTTCCTCTCTTTTTCTCTCTTTTCTTTCTCTTTCTTTTCTTTTCTCTCTTTTTTCTTTTCCTCTCTTTTCTTCACTTTTTTTCTATTCTCTTTCTCTTTTTTCCTTTTCTATCTCTTCTTTCTCTCTTTCTCTCTTCTTTCTCTCTTGTTTTCCTTCTTTGTTCTTTTCCTTCTTTTTTCTCGCTTTTACCACTTTACCCTTCCAACTATCTAACTATGAATCTTTTTCTTTTTTCAAATCCTTTCTTCAAGGTGAACATCAAATTTCTTTTTCAAAATCCTTTTTTTAGGATAAACTTCAAATTCCTTCTTCATGGTGAACACTACAAGAAACCAGGGCTTATAACACGCCCATTTGCGTCAGTTTTTTAAAACCGCAATAAACAGAAACTATGGGTATTGGTATGCGACGGTTTTTAGAATCGCAGTTTAAATGGCTTAGAAGGCCCCCCCTCCCCAAATCAATTTTACCCTAGCCGCTTCTTGTATCAACCTCTTATCTCCCTCACATTTTATCTCGCATCCCAATCTCTCACATCTCTCTCACTTTCTTAATATGATTAATTCTTCTACGTTTATGTGTGTTGCAGATTCAAAATTTCTACTCTGCTTTCTGCTCTCCCTGGCTCTAAGGTTGTGTTTGCTACAGATTAACTTTCTCCTCCACCTCCCTCTCCCTCGTGCCATGACCGCCAATCGCAAGTCGATGCCTCGTTCCTCAAGAAGCGCTGCATCGTCTAAAAAGGCGAAGCTGTCGACCGAAAAGCTAGAGCCTCGCCCTGAGGACTTGGAAGTCGATTCGAGAATCAAAAGTTTGGTGTCCTATTCTAAGGCGAACGGAAGACCCCCTGACACATCCGAAAAAGGATTGTCTCCCAAGTATAGGAGTGTCGAAGTAATAAACCCGGTGAGTCCGGGGTCGATCCACGAGGAAGGGAATTTAAGCGTTACAAATTATAAGCTAAACAAATGTGATATGGATGATTCAAAGAGGTGACATGATAATATCAACAAGTATGTAAGATGGTAGGTGGTATTACCGACCATTCAAATATAAAACAAAAAGCAAGAGGAGGTAAAACCATCCATGGAAATAGGTGGTATAACCAACCATAGTAAATTAAAGAACAATTTCATAAGGTGGTAGAACCTACCATAGTAAATAAAATAAAAAGTTCATAAACAATAGAATAATTAAAATACAAGAGGAATTAACACAATAACAATGAAGGCTAAGGTTAGGGGATCCGCCCTTGATATTTCAAATAAGGATAATTAACCCATTTTAGTTATATGAATTATATTTGTTTCATTACCAATATTTATACCACTTCTTGTAAATGGGTTCAAGCATCCAATGTGCCAATCATCATATGTCTACAACAAATCAAGGTTCCTAACTAGATTCGTGTCGGTAAGGAAGAACCATACATCATCTAGAAAGGATCCAAGCATTTGATGTGCCAAGGATTGTCGACAATGGATCAAGACCTCCACTTTACGAGTGGTGTCAAGATTGATTAAGAAATTAAATATAAATCATATTGAATAAACATTATAAGATTAAGATTATTAAGCACATATTAAGGGTTAGAGAATCCTTATTCTCATATCAAGGGTTTCACCCTTTCACCTTAGCAAAAGAGAAATTAGAAGAACATTATAATAGAAAGAAAATAAATGCAAGAAAAAGGAAATTCATTAATAACATAAACACACAAAACACAATACAAGATCCTAGCCAAAGCCAAAATGTTCCAGCCAAGGCCAAGATGCCCTAATGGGTCACAAGGCACCTCTATTTATAGATACATCCAGGGACAAACTTGTCAAATTACAAGGGCATAATTGTCAAATATTAGTTGTAAATATCTTTGACAATTGGGATCATTAGGCACCGACTTTGACCATCAATTTTGACATCGAAATATTGTGAATTTTAATCACATGTCTTCATGAAAGTTGTAGATATTTCTCTCAGCTTTCTAGAACATATTGATTTGCACAATTTGGATACGTATTTTGAGAGATACGGTCCAAATACTGAGGCCTGGTCAGACTGGGCCGAGACTGTAGATGGGTTCATTCAAGCCCAATTTTGGTCCACTAAGAGCCCGAATTTGATGATGCTTGTGAAATGCAATCTTGTAGACAATTAAATCAGCTTTCCAAAACATTAAGAATTGCACCATTCTGATCTATAAATAGAGAGTTATGCCCATTTTACCGAACCTGTAACAAAACCAAAATTAAGAGAAGTTAATTCCAAAGATGCAAATGACTACAAATATGCTTAAGTTGAGGAATTTAATGACACTATTAATGCAATATGATGAACTAAACTCTTATTAAACATGCATATTTAAGTGTTCATCACACTCCCCAACTAGCTTATTGCTAGTCCCTAGCAATTAAAGCGTTATTATTTAGAAGTGATTTATAGAATTTTATATCCAAGGTGGTCATTATTGCACTCTCCTTGATTTTATCCAAATAAACAAACTCTCAACTGATTTTTTTTTTTTTATATGACTCATGTACCCTTCAGTCAAGATATCCACAAACCTTCTTTTGTGCTCAGTTGACACATGACTATGGGGCTTATTAGAAATAAGCCATATCGGTTCTAGTATTTGTTAAGGCTAACAACCTTAAGGTAGGGGATATTCATTCATTTTATACATTTTTTTCTTTTTTTTTTTTTTTTGAAAGAATGCATCTTTAACCCATGTAGCGAGCCTTAGGCTAATGACTCCCAAACCAGTTGGCCTTAGGACACTAGGTGTTAAGACACCCCTACGAGCTTAACGACTCGGGTTGCGGATGCTTTATTTTTACTTAGAACTTGTGGATAGTGCAATGTTCGATTCCATTAAGCTTTCTCCTTAATCCATGTAGCGAGCTTTGGGCCAATAGCTCCCAAACCAGTTGGTCTTAGGGTATTAGGTGTTGAGGCACCCCTCGGGCTTAATTGCTCGAATTAAGGAGGCTACGAGACCAAACTTATCCACAATTGCTTTCTCTCTTTTTTTTTTCTTTTTTTTCACTTTTTTTTAAACACTTTCCCCTTCTTTTGTGTTGTTATCCTAAACAAACAAAAGAACTCAAATATTACAACATTTCATTTCGCCACCCACAATCATGCATCAAGGTATGTGTGTGTGTGTGAAGAAAGGTTCATGAATACTTGCTTAATGAGTACATAAGCACACAATTTATTAAATGATAAGGTTGTGAGAGTTCATAGATTTGAATAATTCAAAGTGAAATGAATAAGACTTCCTTGTTATAAAATTCAAAAATCAAGTCTAAATAATATCAAGTTAGCTAAAATGAGTTCATAAGATCAAAATAAAATGACAAATTGTTTAGAATGGGTTTCAAGAGTTCAAACTGACCTCCATACTCTGCCATTCCTGACCCAGAATGCATCTCAAGAAGATTTGAACTCCTTACACCGCACTCTGAATCTAATTACTAACTCGCTTTTTTTTTTTGCAAGAAAAAATAAAATTTCAAGACACACTTATGTCTACTATCCTTCCCCCCAACCAAATGAAACATTGTCCTCAATGTTTAAATGTAGAGAGATAAAGTATAGGAGGCATTACCTGAAGCTTCTGTTATTCAAGAGAGATGACCTGAAAGACTCATAAAATAACATGCTAAAAATAAAATAAAATAAAAGACACAAAAAAAAATTACAAACGGAGATTCAGATCCAATTTGCACTTTTTGTTTTGCCCTCCTGCCCAATTAATTTGAGTACTAGCTGGGTCAGGTTCATACTCAACTTCTTGTAATTTGTCAAGTAACTCACCAGCAGAAGTGGCAGAAACAATGATCTTTCTCGCCCAATGTGGGATAAAATTTTGTTCTACAGCTGCATCAACAAAACTTATTAAAGGATCAAAGAAATTGTTAACATTCAACAAACCTATGGGTTTTCGATGGAGATTCAGTTGGGCCCAAGAGGCAATTTGAAAAATTTCTTCAAGAGTGCCAAAGCCACCTGGTAAAGCAATAAAGGCATCTGAATTGATGAGCATATGTGCCATGCGTTCATGCATAGAAGAGACTTGTAACTCATGCCCAACCGTTTTTTCCAACAATGCTGTCTATAGCCAAAGCTTTCGGAATAGCTCCTAAAACTTGACTACCTCCTACACGTGCAGCTCTTGACACACAACCCATCAACCCGAGGCTACCTCCCCCATAAACCACATGAATCTTTCTTTCAGCTAGTAATCTACCAAGATAATTTGCTGCCTCGACAAACTCTTCACTTTTACCTTGTCGAGATCCACAGAATACACATATCCTTTGGATTCGACGTTTTGAAGTTCCCTCCATGTCTATGTAACTCTCTAACTATGTGTGAAGAAGTTAACAAGACATGTGGTATTTATGGAGTGCCAAAAAGGTATGTTAATGATGATATCTATCTAGGTAGCTCGATTGTTTATTGAAAAAGTTGACAATAATGCAAAAAAAGGTCAAAAGATGATGAAATAAGACACCATAAGTCAAACAAAAGATACATCATTTAAAAATGACAGCTATGCAGTATTAAAATTCAAAAATGATGGCACGCATGCATTGTACAGGTAGTATGACTGTGGGCTCATCATCTTCCTCCTGCGTTTTACGTCCAGAAAAGACTTAAAACCCTTCTATGAGTAGGGGATAGATTCCCATCGTGTTTCTTATAAAACGGCAAACAAGGTCGTTTGAGGCAGATTCCCAAGACTATAGCGTTCCTGATCATTCGGAATTGTGTCCACAAATTTAAAAATTTCACGCTGCCACAAGTCCACAAGAATGCGTTCTCATCAGAGTTCGTTCGGGATATATCCAAAAGACCTGTTTTTTTCTTTTAAACTCAGTCCATATTATTGATGAACTATACGGTTTTATCCTCTCGAATGATTGTATAGACACAAAAGATCCCCCCAGGGGTCAAACAAAGGGGGAACATAGTGGCAAACACGCTGGTTAAAGTCCATCTTGCACATCTGGGACAAACTTGTAACCTTTTCGCTCTTCGCTTTTTGGCATAAGAGCTTTTTCCCAAACCTGGCATATGGGAAACAAGATTATCTGAAAAATCACAAGAGAATCGAACCTTGGCTTCAATTAACCATCTTAAATCAATAGGAATACCCTTACGCATCAACAACCTTAGTCTTTCTGCACGAACTTTATAAATTTTAAGCAAATCACTTTGAGGAAGAGAGGGAAAATGTTTGTGCAATTTTGAGAGAATGGTATCCATGTGAAGAAAATGAGAGAGAAGAAAAGAAAATGGATGCAAGGTGAGTAACAGTTTTTAGGAACTGAAAAACCGACTTTAAAAGCCACGGAGTACCGTATCCGCCACTTGACCGGGAAAATCAATCCTTAAAAAGGATCAATTAAAGCAATGGACTCTTCGTTTTGGTTAAAATTTTCAAAGAATGGTTTTAACCGTTGTCCATTAACTTTAAACACATTACCATTCTTTGGGTTATCAATTTCAACTGCTCCATGAGGGAAAACATTTTTAACAATAAAAGGCCCAGTCCAACGAGACCGATGTTTACCAGGAAACAAATGCAATCTTGAATCATACAAAAGAACTTTTTGTGAAGGTTCAAAAGATTTTCTAACAATGGATTTGTCATGAAAAACCTTCATTTTTTTCTTTGTAGATTTTAGAATTTTCATAAGCCTCATTCCTGATTTCTTCAAGTTCCCTCAGTTGGAGTTTTCGTAACTTGCAAGCATCATTCAAGTTTGTGTTAAATGTTTTAATGGCCCAATAAGCTTTATGTTCAATTTCCACAGGCAAGTGACAAGGTTTTCCGTAAACTATCTTATAAGGAGACATTCTTAATGATGTTTTAAAAGCAGTTCGGTAAGCCCAAAGTGCATCACTAAGTCTTAAAGACCAATCTTTACGATTTGGGTTAACCGTTTTTTTTAAGATCTGTTTTATCTCCCTATTAGCTAATTCAACTTGTCCACTTGTTTGTGGGTGATAAGGTGTAGAAATGTTATGGGTTATTCCATATTTCTTCATTAAAGTTTCAAATGGTTTACAAAAATGTGTACCCCCATCACTAATAATGGCTCGAGGAATTCCAAATCTACTCAAGATATTTTCTTTCAAGAATTTGACAACTGTTTATGATCAGTTTATGACATGGGAAA
The DNA here is from genome assembly GCA_013180625.2 of Boswellia sacra. NCBI lineage: Eukaryota > Viridiplantae > Streptophyta > Magnoliopsida > Sapindales > Burseraceae > Boswellia > Boswellia sacra. The sequence goes on along the minus strand of SNVD02001003.1, from coordinate 2,156 downwards.
AAAATGCCTCGACCCATTTTGAAACATAGTCCACTGCCAACAAGGATGTACACAAAATACCAAATGACAGTGGAAAGGGTCCCATAAAATCAATACCCCAACAATCAAAGATTTCAACAACAAGAATGGGATTCAAAGGCATCATGTTTCTTTTTGAAATGGATCCCAATTTTTTACAATTTTCACACGGTTTGCAAAATGCATGTGCATCTTTAAATAAGGTGGGCCAATAAAATCCACATTGTAAGATCTTAGCAGCTGTTTTTCTAGATGAAAAATGTCCTCCACATGCTTCAGAATGAAAAAAATTAATGACACTACTTACCTCATTGTCGGGTATGCATTTTCTCATTATTTGGTCTGGACAATATTTGAACAGATATGGGTCATCCCAGTAAAAATTTTTCACCTCGGTTAAAAATTTTCTTTTGTCTTGAGCATTCCAATGAGGTGGCATTTTCCCTGTCGCAAGAAAATTTACAATTTTAGCAAACCAAGGTACAGTAGCAACGAAAAATAAAAATTCATCAGGAAAAGAATCATTGATAGGTGAAGTTTCAATTAATGTCTCTGTTGTTAGTCTTGAAAGATGATCTGCAACGATATTTTCGGCTCCTTTCTTATCCTTTATTGTGATGTTGAATTCTTGGAGCAATAAGATCCACCGTATCAATCTAGGTTTTGCATCCTGTATAGTCATTAAATATCTCACAGCTGCATGGTCAGTGTAAACAATTGTTGGAGAGCCAATTAAATAAGATCGAAATTTGTCCAATGCAAATACTACCAAGTAGTTCTTTTCTCAGTTGTTGTTGTATTCATTTGGCATCATTAAAGTCCTACTTGAACGCATAGTATAAATTACATAAGGCTTAACATCTTTTCTTTGTCAAGACTCACAGTTAGCTACCAACGGCATAGTCACTTGCACATCACACATCATTCAAAAAGGTAAGGACAATCAGATGATGTCATAATTGGAGCAGTTTGTTAAAAGTCCATATTAGTGTATCACAAAGCATTTGACGTTCTTGCGTCATTCAAAGGATAGTATCTTTTATTTAAGAGGATACAAAGGAGGTTTAAACGGATATAGCACTAAAATTTCTTATGAACCTCCTATAAAATCCAGCATGCCCTAAAAATGAACGAACCTCTTTAACTGTTTTGGTGGAGGCAAATGGGAAATTAATTCCACTTTTGCTTTGTCCACTTCAATTCCTTTAGAAGACACTACATGACCTAAGACAATTCCTGAAGTGACCATATAATGACATTTTTTTCCAATTCAAAATAAGAACTTTTTCTACACACCTTTTTAGGACTTTTTCTAAGTTTTCAAGACAATTGTCAAAAGAGCTTCCAAAGACAGTTAAATCATCCATAAAAACTTCTAAACAATGCTCAACCATATCACTGAAAATGCTTAGCATGCATCTTTGAAAAGTGGCTTAGTAGGCATATTACCAAAGCCCAAAAAAAAAAAAAAATGGCATTCTCCTAAATGCAAAAGTGCCGAAGGGGCACGTGAATGTGGTCTTTTCTTGATCTTCGAGTGCAATGGGAATTTAATAATAGCCTGAGTATCCATCAAGAAAACAGTAGTAGGGGTTTCCTGCTACTCTTTCAAGAATTTAGTCAAGGAAGGGTAAGGGAAAATGGTCTTTTCTAGTGACAGCATTTAATTTCCTATAATCAATGCACATCTCCAACTAGATGAGACACGAGTTGGCAATAATTCACCCTTTTCATTTTTAACTACTGTAATGCCAGATTTCTTAGGTACTACTTGTGTAGGGCTACCCACTTACTATCAGAAATAGGATAGATAATTCCCACATCAAGTAGTTTGAGAACTTCAGCCCTAATGACCTCTTTCATGTGTGGCTTTAATCTCCTTTGAGGTTATTGAGATGTTTTGGCATTTTCCTCTAAATGTATTCTATGTGTGCAAATTAAAGGGTTAATGCCTTTTATATCTTTTAAAGTCCACCAAATTGCATTTTTATGCCTTTTAAGCACTTCTATCAACTTACCTTGTTGCTCGCATGTGAGGGATGAAGAAATTACCACCGGATATGTCTAAGTCTCCCCAAGATATGCATATTTCAGTCCTTTAGGTAAGGGCTTCAATTCTAACTTGGGAGCTTCATCTC
>SNVD02001001.1:0-14198 GCA_013180625.2 Boswellia sacra | reverse complement strand
CTCGAGGACTACCAAAGTCTAAGTGTGGGGGAATTTGATAGGTTGTCTATTTATGTATTACTTTTATATCAATTCGTCCATGTTTCTTTGCTATATTCCGTGGTATTTTTATGTTTTTGTGTGTTTTGATGTTTGTAGGAGTTTTGGAGCAACTTGCACAAAAATGGAGTAAAAACCTTCATTTTCACCTCTGCTAGTCAACCATCTTCTCGGATTTAATTGTATTGATATACAATGAACCCGATGACATATTATCTACCGTTGGAAAGCTCTCGAAGTCTATTTTCTGGAGAAATTTACGGTTTATAAATCCATTCAGTGTACCAAAAGTGGTAATCAAAACAGTGTGAGATGTATAGAAATATAATTCCACAAGCCACTGTAGCATGTATAATACGGGGCACTGTAGCAATTAACTGTAGCAGAGTATTTAAACACATTTTAGGGTTTTATTTTCATAACTTGAAGAGGGGAGAATGTGGTGGAGGCTTCAGTCTGGAATTCTTTCATCTCTTGGAGTTCTTGAAGGAGAAAGGAAGCTTGGAAAGAGGAAGAACTACAATCCAAAGAGAACTACATCAAATTTGCTAAGTTTTTCCCTTCCATTTCATTTTCTGGAATGTCTCCATGTTGTATTGTATTTACCACGTTCTTAAACATGTGTAACTGAATCTGAATTGGTTGTGGGTGATTTCAAAGCCCCTGATATGGTTTTTGTAAGTTGATTGTGCAAGAAGTTGTTATCCAATTCTCTAATTGAAGTTGCTTGTATTTTCCCAGATCTAATGCTTATGATTGCTTGCTGATTGTATTTGGAATGGCCAACTGAATATAATCTGGTTGTTGTCTATTGCTAGAGTAGAAATCTTGATCCGTAATTGTCTTGAATTTCTAATCCTTTGTAGCAAAATTGTGATCAGAGATTGCAAGTGGAGAATACAACCTAAGTTAAATAATCCGAGCTTGTGTGTTTATTGCTTAGATCAACCTATCTTTCTTATCGTAATGCATCCATTTAGATGTCTTACCAGGAAAATCACAAACTGATGAAGGAGATGACACCACATCTACCATGAACAAAACATTAACTTCTCAGGTAAATCCTATTACTCCTATTTCTTCATATGTTACTCCTCTACTTTTTCCTAGTAGATTTGCAAAATCGAAGGAGGAACAAGAACAGAAAATCCTGGAAACTTTTCGCAAGATTGAGGTAAATATACCACTTCTGGATGCTATCAAGCAATTACCTCGTTATGCAAAATTTCTCAAGGAGTTATACACCAACAAGAGAAAGTTGAAAGGAAATGAGAAGGTAAGTGTGGGGGAAAATATTTCAGCTGTATTGCAAAGAAAATTCCTCCGAAATGCAAAGATTCCTGACACAGGATGTGTTACAATCCATGGGATTCATGATAGATCATCAAGGGGTGCAAATTGTTACAATGGTCAAGAGTGCACATGAACCAGAATGAGGGATAATTTCGTAAAAGAACTGGTATTGCTGTGCAGAGAATTAAATGTCCAGATTTGTGGCTATAAAAGATCTTGAAGTCAGCTTTCTAACACATTTGTCAATGTGTCATTTGGAGTTGTCTGCAAGAATCTATGACTATCTCTTAACAGCTGGTTCATAGTTAATGGTGCATTAAAGTCTACTCTAGAATTTGAATTTGATTGCTTAGTTGGTTGGAATTTGAATTTCTAGCTTAGGTGGTTATGCTTTATTACCTAATGAGTTTACTTATGAGTCTTAGTTAATAAATCAGTTGTCAATGTAGTAGTTGAGCTGTAATTGTTGAAATCATTTAATTATTGTCTTGTACCTATGCTTGGAGGGTTGTTCCAAGTTATTTAAGCTCTAAAGTTGTGTATTCAAGGCAGTGAAGTTTGGAATTCGAATTTGAGTGAAATTTCAGTGTTTATAATGATTTCTCCTTAACTCTGTATCTCTTGGTGGATTCCATAGAGTGGTGAGTTAGTTTTGAGCCCTGTATCCTTTGTTTACATCCTTGGGTGGTGAATTTTCTGTATCCCATTGGTGTTTACCTTGATGGTGAGCTTGTTACCCTAGTTTGAGTGTTTATTGGGTTTCATAATCCTTGTTCCAGTCATTGGCTGAGTTGTTATCAACTTGAAGATCCTCTCTTGATTTGTTACAATCCAGCAGCCCGGTATCAGATTTGGTATCAGAGCCAGGTTCAATGGCTGGTCGCACTCGCAAGGCTGCTTCTACTAGCCAACCGCCTCCTCCTCAAAGAGACGAACGAGATTTGATCATTGAAGATCTCAGGCAGCAGCTCCAGCAAGTCCAGCAACGTTTGGAGGTAATGAAAAATCAAGAAGATAGGGGTGAAAATGGTGACGAATGGGAAAATGCAGTCCATGATGATGATAATTCGTTTCACAATCCGCGTAGCGAAGCATCTAGTGATAGCACTCCACCTCCTCCTCATGAATTACGAAATCATTTCTTCCCAGATTTTGATGTGAAGGTTGACATTCCAGAATTTGAAGGAAGAATGCATCCTGATGAGTTCATTGATTGGCTTAATACGTTTGAGCGTATTTTTGAATACAAAAATGTGCCTGAAATTCGTAAAGTCAAGCTTGCTGCAATCAAGCTAAAGAAGTATGCTTCTTTATGGTGGGAGAATTTGAAGAAACAAAGAGAAAGAGAGGGCAGTGGTCGAATTTTGACATGGGAGAAAATGAAAAGAGAGCTTAAGAGGAAATTTCTGCCTGAAAATTACAGGCCAGATGTTTTCCTTAAGTTTCACAATTTCAGGCAAAAAGAGTTATCTGTGGAAGAATATGTGGCAGAATTTGATAATTTGATGATGAAATGCGATCTGACCGAACCGGAAGAACAAACCATAGCACGTTTTCTTGGGGGATTGAGATCTGAAATCTGCAATGTGGTCCAATTACAACCCTACTGGTCCTACAATGATGTGTGTAGGCTTGCTCTTAGAGTGGAGAAACAGCTTAAAGAGGCACACTTTCGCAACTCTCGTTTTGCTAATCGCGATGGCACTCCCAATCGTGGCAGTAGTTCTTATCCTAAGCCTAAAACAGGTCTGAAAACAAACCCAAAAGTTTTTTCAAAGAATGAGCAAGGTAATAGTTCCAAACAAGCCCAAAGCTCTTCAAATGCTAGTTCCCGTCGCTGTTTCAAATGCCAAGGCTATGGACATATTGCTTCCGAGTGTCCTAATCGTAAAATTGTAACACTAGTAGAGGAAGAAAGTGATGAAGAGATTGAGACAGATGCCCTGATCAATTTCAGTAATCCAGAATTTGCTGATGAAGAGGAAGTCACTTATGCAGATCAAGGTGATTCTCTCTTTATTATTCAAAGGAGTTTGAATATTGCCCAAGAACGAGAAGATGATTGGCTTCGCAAAAATATCTTCCATACCAGATGTACTTCTCATGGTAATGTGTGCAATGTTATTATTGATGGTGGCAGCTTTGAAAATGTGGTGTCTACGGAGATGATTGATAAACTTGGCCTTCAAACAGAGAAGCATCCTCAACCTTACAAGATTTCATGGCTGCGGAAAGATAACGAGATCAAGGTAAACAAATGCTGCCTTGTTTCATTTTCTATTGGAAAAAAGTATAAAGATGAAATATGGTGTGATGTTGTTCCTATGGATGCTTGTCATTTACTTCTTGGTAGACCATGGAAGTATGATAGGAGAGTAATGCATGATGGCTATAGGAATACTTATACATTCTTTAAAGATGGGGTCAAAGTTATTTTGGGTCCTTCAAAGTTAGAAGGTGTTCCTAAACCTACTAAAGGGGAGGCAAATGCTTTGCTTACCCAAACAGAATGTAGAAGAGCGTTAGAGAGGGGAAGTGAAATTTATGTGTTCTTGTTGTTAGAAGAAAATGAAGTTAGTAACAAACCGCCTTTGGAGATGAAGTATCTTCTTGAAGAATACCATGATGTTGTACCAGATGAGATACCCCAGGCCTTCCTCCAATGAGAGACATACAACATTGCATTGATCTTGTTCCAGGTGCTGTGTTGCCAAATAAATCAGCCTATCGAATGAGTCCCACAGAACACGAAGAATTACAACGGCAAGTTGATGAGCTTATCACTAAAGGGTTAGTGAGGGAAAGCATGAGTCCTTGTGCTGTCCCAGCCCTTTTGGTGCCTAAAAAGGATGGCTCTTGGAGAATGTGCATTGATAGTAGGGCTGTTAACAAGATCACAATTAATTACAGATTTCCTATTCCGAGGCTTGACGACCTTCTTGATCAACTTCATGGTGCTACTGTCTTCTCAAAAATTGATATTCGAAGTGGCTATCATCAAATTCGTATGAGACCTGGTGATGAATGGAAGACTGCATTTAAAACAAAGAATGGCCTTTATGAATGGATGGTGATGCCATTTGGCCTATCTAATGCACCAAGTACATTTATGCGGTTGATGAACCATGTCTTTACACCATTCATTGGCAAGTTTGTTGTTGTATATTTTGATGATATACTTGTGTACAGCAAAGATGAGGAGCATCACTTGGATCATCTTCAGCAAGTTTTTCACACCTTGAGAAGTGAAAAGCTTTATGCCAACTTGAAGAAGTATGAGTTCTTCACCAAAAGCCTCATTTTCTTGGGGTATGTGGTTTCAAAAGATGGAATTCAGATGGACCTTAGCAAGATTGAAGCAATTCAGAATTGGCCGATTCCTCCATCAATCCACAACATTCGAAATTTTCACGGGTTAGCTTCATTTTATCGTCGATTTATTGGAGGATTCAGTACTATAATGGCTCAAATCACTGAATGCTTAAAGGGTAATGGTTTTACTTGGACGAAAGATGCACAAAGAAGCTTTGAGCTGATTAAAAAGAAGATGACAGAAGCTCCTATCTTATCACTTCCAGATTTCAACAAGGTTTTTGAAGTTGAATGTGATTCTTCCAATATTGGTATTGATGCTGTTATTAGCCAAGAAGGCAGATCAATTGCTTTCTTTAGTGAAAAATTGAATGCATCTCGCAAAAAAGTACTCAACTTATGACAATGAGTTGTATGCTATTTGTCGAGCTTTGAAGCATTGGAGTCAGTATCTCTTGCCAAAACCATTTGTTCTATCTTCTGACCATGAAGCTTTGAAGTTCATCAACAGCCAACAGAAGCTTAATATTCGACATGCTAGATGGGTAGAGTTTCTTCAAGCTTTCAACTTTACCATCAAGCATAAATCTGGAGTTCAAAATGTGGTGGCTGATGCCTTAAGCCGAAGACATTCTTTGCTGACCTTTATGCAAGTGAATGTTGTTGGGTTTGAAGTTTTAAAAGAGCTTTACAAGGATGATCCAGATTTCGGCAAAATATGGAGTAACTGTAATGAGTTTTCATCTAACCAATTTGTTTTGCAGGATGGTTATCTACTCAAGGCAAACCAATTGTGTATTCCTCAATGTTCTTTGAGAGAATTAATCATTAATGAAGCACATGGCAGTAGCATTAGCGGTCATTTTGGGAGAGACAAAACTATTGCTATTGTGAAGGAAAACTTCTATTGGCCAAAGATGAAAAGGGATGTGATGAAGCACGTGAAGACGTGTACAATTTGTCATGTGGCAAAAAGTCATGGGCAGAACACTGGTTTGTACACTCCATTACCTGTTCCTAATGATCCATGGGAAGATGTTAGCTTGGATTTTGTGGTGGGATTGCCTAGAACACAGCGAAACAAAGATTCAATCATTGTGGTGGTTGACCGATTTTCTAAAATAGCTCATTTTGTCCCCTGTAACAAGACAAATGATGCGACTCATGTGGCTGATTTGTATTTCAAGGAGATTATGAAATTGCATGGCATTCCTAAGACCATAGTCTTAGATCGTGATCCAAAGTTCTTATCTCATTTTTGGTGTACACTTTGGAAAAAGCTAGGGACTACACTTACCTTTAGTTCATCTCATCATCCTCAAATAGATGGACAAACTGAAGTTATCAACAGAAGCTTGGAAAATCTTCTGAGGAGTTGTGTTGGTAAGAATTTACGTCAATGGGATCTTGTTTTACCTCAAGTTGAGTTTGCTTACAACAGATCATCAAGTCAAACCACTGGTCATAGTCCTTTTTAGGTTGTTTATGGCAATAATCCAATAAGTCCTTTGGATTTAGCTCCTATTCCTTCCAAAACTCAATTTAGCAGTGATGCATAGGAGAGAGCTAAGAACATCAAGAATCTTCATGAACAAGTTCGAGAGAAGATTTTGAAGCAAAATGAGAAGTATAAAGCTGCAGCAAACAAACATCGGAAGTATGCTGAGTTCAAAGAAAGAGATCTAGTGTGGATACACCTTAGAAAAGAAAGGTTTCCTCCAGGCAAATATGCCAAGTTGAAGCCTAGAGCTGATGGACCATTCAAAGTTTGTTACAACGCATTGGAAGAAATACTTAACAAAGTTGAGCTACCTGAGCATTATGGTGTTCCAACACATTTATATCTCCTGACCTTAGTCCTTATCTTGGTGAAACAACAATCAGACTCGAGTCCGAGTCTTTCTCAACCAGTGTCGCTTGACACAGGAGTTTTGCAACCATGGGAATTCATTATATATCATCCGGGTGTGCAAATTTGTTACCAATGGTCAGGAGTGCACATGTACCAGAATGAGGGATAATTTCGTAAAAGAACTGGTATTGCTGTGCAGAGAATTAAATGTCAAGATTTGTGGCTATAAAAGATCTTGAAGTCAGCTTTCTAACACATTTGTCAATGTGTTATTTGGAGTTGTCTGCAGGAATCTATGACTATCTCTTCACAGCTGGTTCATAGTTAATTGTGCATTAAAGTCTACTCTAGAATTTGAATTTGATTGCTTAGTTGGTTGGAATTTGAATTTCTAGCTTAGTTGGTTGTGCTTTTATTACCTAATGTGTTTACTTATGAGTCTTAGTCAATAATGGAGTTGTCAATGTATTAGTTGAGCTGTAATTGTTGAACACATCTAATTATTGTCTTTTACCTATGCTTGGAGGGTTGTTCCAAGTTATTTAAAGTCCCAAAGTTGTGTGTTCAAGGCAGTGAAGTTTGGAATTCGAATTTTAATGGAATTTCAGTGTTTATACTGATTTCTCCTTAACTCTGTATCTCTTGGTGTATTCCATAGAGTGGTGAGTTAGTTTTGAGCCCTGTATCCTTTGTTTACATCCTTGGGTGGTGAATTTTCTGTATCCCAATGGTGTTTACCTTGGTGGTGAGCTTGTTACCCTAGTTTGAGTGTTTATTGGGTTTCATAATCCTTGTTCCAGTCATTGGCTGAGTTGTTTATCAACTTGAAGATCCTCTCTTGATTTGTTACAATCCAGCAGCACGGTATCACAATTACGGATCAAGATTTCTAGTCTAGTAATAAATCACAACCAGATTATATTCAGTTGGCCACTCAAATACAATCAGCAACCAATCATAAGCATTAAATATGGGAGAATACAAGCAACTTCAATTAGAGAATTGGATAAGATATATACACATGTAAAACTCTCAAATTTGACATATGGGGACATAATTTCGGTGGGGGTTGCTCGATGTAGATTTATCGCCCATAGATTTGAAAAAATAGATATGCTTTCGGTGGGGTTTGACAAAACCTCCACACTTGTCGCCCACGTGTGTATGAAAAATGGAGATAAACTTTCGGTGGGGTTTGAAAAAACCGCCACACTTGTCTCCCACGTGAAGCACGACAATTAGAGATATACTTTCGGTGGGGTTTGACAAAACCGCCACACTTGTCCCCCACGTGAAGCATGAAAAGCAAAGATATACTTTCGGCGGAGGTTGACAAAACCTCCACACTTGTCTTCCACATGTGCTTATATCATGGGGTAGTCATCTGGTTTGTCAAAAAGAAAACTTGAAATTAAAACAAACAAAATCAACAAACAACAACAATACAAAAACAACATTGATAATCATATCAAACGAAACAAGAAAGAAATAAAATTCGACAACAACAACACACATTCAAATATACAAGTAGTTGTGATTGTGGCTCACATCTTCCTCTGGTTTTACGTCCAGTAACGGCTGAAACGCCTTCTATGATCGGGGATTTGCTTCCCATCCAGTTTTCTTATAAACTGGCAAACAGGGTCGTTTTTAGTCAGATTCCCTAGACTATAACACTGCAATTCATCACGAAATTGTGTCCATAGATTAAGCAATTCATGCTGAACAAGTCCACAAGAATGTGACTCAAGAGTTAATAAAATATTATCCAGCGAATCATTACTCAGACCATTCTTAATAAACGAGAGTTTATCTTCTCTATTCCTGGACACAAAACCTAATGAACGACAAGTCTGGTTACAATTCCATCTAGCACATTTATAACCTACTTGTAACCTTTTTGCTCTTCGCCTCTTGGCGTAGTAGCTTTTTCCTAGACCAGGCATGTATTTTGCGAGATTAATGTTCGACTCACCGAACAATCTCACCTTGGCTTCGATAAGCCATCGGATATCCGCAGGCAGATTTAAGAGCATCAACGCCCAAAGTCTAGTCGTCCGTACTTTATAAATTTTAAACACAGCATTTTGAGGAAGGGAAGGAAAATATTTACGAAGGTTCGACAGAAAGATATCGGCATCCATTGAAGAAGAGAAAATGAGAGTTATTACCGATAATGCGATTGAGTTTGTTCTTCTCCCAGATATGCACGTTTCAAACCTTCGGGCAATGGTTTCAGCTCCCCTTTAGTTGTTTCCTCAAGCTATTGCACAAATGAATTCAAAATACGAAATAATCAAATTAAACAAAAGGAAGGAAAAGAAAAAAAAAACAAAAACAAAACTAAAGACACATAAAAGAGATAACAACACAATAACAAACAAATGTCAAAAACAAGTAAAAAAAATATAAAAACAAATGAGACAGATGGCAAAGAGAGATAAAACCTGATCAATTTGATGGCCTATGAATGAATCTCCTCGGACCCCAAAAATCGATCATTATTACCCTCATTTTATTTATTTTTTTTCAAACATTGGGTTTGCCTCCCAATAAGCGCTTTGGTTTAACGCCCTCAGCCTGACGTTGGTTCCATCATGGGGAGATCCAATTTCCGTTGTGCTTCTCTATGGGCTTGGATCCCTCTTCTAACAAGATACGGTCAATGCATATGGATGGGCCTTGGATTTCAACAATTGTCCACTCAATCGCTATTTTGTGATCTGTAAGTATTCGGACGAGTTTATCTTCTTGTATTCGTGCAAGGCCCATTTCCATTGTAACTCGCAAAGTATCATTCTCACCCAAGAATCCATAATTCAAATGATCTGGGAGTGACTTAAGCTCCAAGGTATTGGCTTTCATCACAGAAGGAAGAAGTTTCTCATTAGATAAAGGCAATTCAATGTACGAAACATCATACCTATTTGTGGTGATAGCTATAGTCTCATCCAAGCTTGTCACAGCTTCCTCCTCTTCTTTAGACACTTGTATCAGCTTTCTTGGTTCTTTGAAACTTTCTATCCTTATGTGTTCACTAATAGCAACATCCACTCCATTCTTGCGAGTTAACTCAAACATTGTTGTGGCAAATAATCAATAACGTCAACTGCAAAAACAGAATGTAAGTCATTAGAGTACCTCATTTCCTCAAAAATATTAAAACATATCACCTTGCCATCAAACTCTATGGTCAGAGTGCCATCATGAACATCCAATCTTAGTTTTCGAAGCATTTTCAAGAAATGGTCTCCCCAAAAGAATTGGTGTGATTAGGATATGTCTCATCCTCTATTTTAAGGACATAGAAGTCTGCTGGGAAAACCAATTGATTCACCTGCACAAGCACATCTTTCACAACTCCCTTGGGATATGCATTAGAACGATCAGCAAGTTGAATGGTAATACCATTTTCCACAAAAGGTCCAAGATTTAAAGAAGCATAAATAGAATATGGCATGATGTTAATAAATGCTTCTAAATCGAACGTAACTCTTTCAAACTTAGTTTTACCAATGGTGCATGTAATGGTGAACGTACCTGAATCTTTGTATTTCGGAGGAATTTTTCCTTGTAAAACAGCTGAAACATTTTCCCCCACACTTACTTTTTCATTTCCTTTTAACTTCCTCTTGCTGGTGCATAACTCCTTGAGACATTTTGTATAACAAGGTACTTGCTCGATAGCATCCAGAAGTGGTATATTTACCTCAATTTTGGGAGAAGTTTCCAAGATTTTCTGTTTTTGTTCCTCCTTCTTCGATTTTGCAAATCTACTAGGAAAAAGTGGAGGAGTAACATATGAAGGAATGGGAGTTATCGGATTTACCTGAGAAGTCAATGTTTTGTTCATGATGGAAGTGGTGTCATCTCCTTCATCAGTTTGTGATTTCCTTGGCAAGACATCTAATTGCTCGAAGTTATTGCACTAGCAGTCTCTCTTGGATTGATCACCGTTTGAGAAGATAATTTTTCTGAGTCTTGGCCCTCAAATTTGCTCATGCTAGTAGCCAATTTTCCTATTTGATTTGCCAGGTTTTGGATACTTGCCCCAGTTTCCTGCTGGAATTGCATTGTGTTAGCGGCAAGTGCATTAACAATGTCCTGGAGAGACATACCTGAGTTTTGTGAAGCTGGTTGCGGTGCTGGATGTGGCATTGGTGGTGGTTGCATTTGAAAAGTTTGCTGCACTCTAGGTTGATTGAAACCTTGTGGCCGATTTGGTATCACATTTGGAGTGATTGGTTGATGATTCCAGTAACTGAAATTATGGTGATCTTCCCATCCAGCATTGTAATTGTTAGAGAAAGGATCATACCATGCCTTGTTTGTCCTGGAAATCCACCCATGGCATTGGCTTGTTCCATATATTCTTCTTGTAAAGTTGGATACATGTCGATTGGATGCTCCATCGTCGAATATATCCCACATTCATAAGATTTTTGCATATCTCCTACAGCCATGTTTTCCACAAGAGAGGTTAGCTCACTAAAGTATGTTGTTCAATGTTCGGAGTGCTTACTCATTTAGTCTCCATGCGTACTTGTGGCCAATGCACGCTATGAATTTGATAGAAGTTTACTGCCATGTTATCTAAACACAAACAATCAGAAAAGAAAAACAAAGAAAATATGAGTCAACAATGAAAACAAAATAACAAATTGATTAGAAAATCAATCCCCGGCAACGCCGCCAAAAACTTGATGCGTTCGAAACTAGCAAGTATACTAGTCGCACAAGTAATAAAGTGATAAGTAAGATATCGTTCCCACGAGGATTGATTCCAACTGAATTTGTTATTTTCCAACCACAATTAACTAAATGGGGGGGGTTTTGTTGAATGATTAACTAAAATGAAATAAGAATGCAAATTAAGAATAACAAAACAGAAGTTAATTTGACTAAAAGATCAATGAGAGAAATCTGGTTAAGGGGATCCTTCTCTACCACAAGATATGGATTTGCGAATTAATCATAGAATTGTCATCCAATTACACCATTGAAATTATCAACCGTAGATAACAACAAGCTCTGTTATACCAATCTTTCCTTACTTTGTTGTTAAACAAAACAGGCTCTTTATTTAATCTCTATCCATTAAACAACCTAGAACAAGCTCTCTAAATTTAATTCAATAGATGCATTATGAAAAGAAAGACAGGTTGATCTAAGCAATAAACAACAAGCTCGGATTATTTAACTTAGGTTGTATTCTCCAATTGCAATCTCTGATCACAATTTTGCTACTAAGGATTAGAAATTCAAGACAATTACGGATTAAGATTTCTACTCTAGCAATAGACAATAACCAGATTATATTCAGTTGGCCATTCCAAATACAATCAGCAAGCAATCATAAGCATTAGATATGGGAAAATACAAGCAACTTCAATTAGAGACTTGGATAACAACTTCTTGCACAATCAACTTACAAAAACCATATCAGGGGCTTTGAAATCACCCTCAACCAATTCAGATTCAGTTACACATGTTTTAAGAACGTGGTAAATACAATACAACATGGAGACATTCCAGAAAATGAAAGGGAAGGGAAAAACTTAGCAAATTTGATGTAATTCTCTTTGGATTGTAGTTCTTCCTCTTTCCAAGCTTCCTGTCTCCTTCAAGAACTCCAAGAGATGAAAGAATTCCAGAGCTTCAGCCTCCACCACGTTCTCCCCTCTTCAAGTTATCAAAATAAAACCCTAAAATGTGTTTAAATACTCTGCTACAGTGAATTGCTACAGTGCCCCGTATTATACATGCTACAGTGAATTGTGGAATTATATTTCTATACATCTCACACTGTTTTGATTAGAACTTTTGGTACACTGAATGGATTTATAAACCGTAAATTTCTCCAGAAAATAGACTTCGAGAGCTTTCCAGCGGTATATAATATGTCATCGGGTTCATTGTATATCAATACAATTAAATCCGAGAAGATCACTGACTAGCAGAGGTGAAAATGAAGGGTTTTACTCCATTTTTGTGCAAGTTGCTCCAAAACTCCTAAAAACATCAAAACCACACAAAAACATAAAAATACCAAGGAATATAGAAAAGAAACATGGACGAATTGATATGAAAATGATATATAAATAGACACTTATCAATAAGAGGAGCGAACGTAACAATTCCAAGAAGATTCATCTACAAAGAAGATTTTCAAAGAATTTGCTAAGTTCTTTCTTTCCTTTTCAATTCTGGAATTCCTCTGTATTGTATTTGTTATTCTGATTGAATATGTGTAACTAAATCTGAATTGGTTGAGGGTGATTTCAAAGCCCTTGATATGGATTTTGTGAGTTGATTGTGTAGAAATTGTTATCCAATTCTCTAATTGAAGTTGCTTGTATTTTCCCATAGTTACTGTCTTTAGATTGTGATGCATTCGAAACTAGCAAGTATACTAGTCGCACAAGTAATAAAGTGATAAGTAAGATATCGTTCCCACGAGGATTGATTCTAATTGAATTTGTTATTTCCAGCAACAATAAACTAAGCAGGGGGGATTTTTGTTGAATGATTTACTAAATGAAATAAGAATGCAAGTAAAAGAATAAACAAAACAGAAAGTAAATTTGAATGAAAAATCAATGGGTAGGAAACTTGGTTAAGGAGTTCATGTCTGTCTGCCACAAGAATGAATGTCGAAATTAACATAGAATTGTAATCCAAAACACCATTGAAATTATCAACCGTAGATAACAACAAGCTCTGTTACCCCAATCTTTCCCTACTTTGTTGTTAAATAAAATAAGCTCTTTATTTAATCTCTATCCATTAAACAACCTAGAACAGGCTCTCTAAATTTAATTCAATGGAAGTATTACGATAAGAAAGATAGGTTGATCTAAGCAATAAACACACAAGCTCGGATTATTTAACTTAGGTTATATTCTCCAATTGTAATCTCTGATCACAAATTTTGCTACTAATGATTAGAAATTCAAGACAATTACGGATCAAGATTTCTAGTCTAGCAATAAATCACAACTAGATTATATTTAGTTGGCCACTCAAATACAATCAGTAAGAATCATAAGCAGTAGATATGGGAAAATACAGCAATTCAATAGAGAAGGGATAACAATTCGTTACACAACAACTCACAAAATCCATATCAAGGGCTTTGAAATCACCCTCAACCAATTCAGATTTAGTTACACATTTTCAATCAGAATAACAATTACAATACAGAGAAATTCCAGAATTGAAAAGGAAAGAAAGAACTTAGCAAATTCTTTGAAAATCTTCTTTGTAGATGATACCGGATCTTCGAGATATGGCTCTGATACCAAATCTGATACCGGATCTTCGAGATATGGCTCTAATACCAATCTGATACCGGATCTTCGAGATAAGGCTCTGATACCAATCTGATACCGGGCTGCTGGATTATAATAGATGAGGATAGGATCTTCAAGTTGATTATCAACTCAACCAATGGCTGGAACAAATAAAATGGAACCTAACAAACACTCTTTGAAAGGATAACAAGCTCACCACCAAAGTGATTACTAATGGGATACAGATAATTCACCACCCAAGGATGTCAACCAAGGATATGGATTGTAATAGATCAGGATAGGATCTTCAAGTTGATTATCAACTCAACCAATGGCTGGAACAAATAAAAAGGAACCTAACAAATACTCTTTGAAAGGGATAACAAGCTCACCACCAAAGTAAACACCAA